>JAJONR010002357.1:0-143112 GCA_029582245.1 Solanum etuberosum | reverse complement strand
GATTAAATTCGAATTATGCACTGTAAGGCTCATTTGATGGTGACGCTCCAACGTGATTTTCTCCATACTCAAAATTTGAATTTGAAATTTCTTATTAAGGATAAAACAGTTCCATCACTGCATAATTTATGTTAATTATTTTATTTTTATAAATCCAACGTGGATATATTTGTTGACTAGGTTTTCGGTTCTTTTGGACATTGTGCTAGGTTAAGTTTTTAATGTAAAAATATGAATAGTTTGATTGGGAATTTGTGACTTCAAAATCTAAATTCAAGAGGTAAGAGGTATGATCAATGAATAGAATTCTTTTTCCTAATAAAAATATTTAAGTTTGCGTTAATAATATAAAAAAGTTCTTAATAAAGAATGTCTCTCAATAATAATATTTATGCGAACGAATTCTAACTATAACTATATCATATGAATTATTATTTTTTGGTCGAAAATAAAATCATATGAATTTATTTGGTCTAACATGTTTACTCATCATTGATGCTCCTAAGCTACCTTGTTGGATATATTTATTTTATGGAGCTGTTTGGAAAATCATTTGATAATTAAATTTAAGTATAATTATATTATTTTTATGGAATGTAATATGCTCGATAGATAATTAATTAAAGTGCATGCAAATTAATTTGGTCATCATAGTTTTTTTTTATAAAGAAGAAGAAGAAGAAATTTGTGTGTTGATATTGTTTAACCTGAAATTTGATTATTAGGTCACGTAATAGAATTTAAAGATAGGGTCCGAGCAATATAATTAATTCAAGGCTATAAAGTGATTAATTAGTTTCCGTTTGTGTTGTTAACTTAAATACGTTATTTGTTTTGATTGTTACTGAAATTTATTATATCTTATCATAAAGTTGATCGTTTGTAATAATGAAAAGTCTCATTTTGTGAACAATCGATTCGTGTTATCATATCTTTATCTTATATTTTTTTCCGACTTTACTTATTATTTAAAATAACCCTATATAAACTTTACCCTACATTTTCTATAGTAGTTAATTGTATTCCGTATCCTACTTTTTTTTATAGGTTTATCCTTCAAATTATTAATATGTGATATCATACAAAGACGAAAAATGATATAATTAATCCAAAATAATATATTACAATACAATATAATATATTATGAAATAATACATAACAATCTTACATGCTACGTCATGCAAAAGAAAACTTACATGCTACGTCAAATGGGAATTATCGATAATAAGGGAGAAAACTACTTATTATTATTTATTTTTTAAAATATACAGTAACAAAAATTAATAAAATCTTTATATTTAAGTGATATGTACCATTATTGAGAAAATCAACACACTATAGTAGTAAATAATTGCGAAAACACAGTGAACAAGTGGTGCAAATACTAGGAAATAAAAATGCAGCATCATATTATATAAATAAGTGCATTTATTTATTCAGTTGGATTAGGCAGCAATAACTATCTCAATAATTATTTCACACCTCTATGTTTGATTTGGCACCGTTCTTAAAAATCAATAAATAAAAAGTTAATTTTTACTATATGATCAAGATTTCTATCGATTACTCTCTCGGTCTCTAATTATTTGTCCACTTTTCTTTTTTTAGTTGTTCCTAATTACTTATTCATTTTGACAAATCAAGAAAAGATAAAAAAAATTTACCTATTATACCCATAATTAATTATTTTGAAAAATGTAGAACTTCTTGAAAATCTTAAGTTTTCAATTCATCAACTTCATAATTAATAGGGGTAAAATGATAAACTCACTATGACAATAATTGTTTTCTTAATTGGTGTGCAAATTCAAAAGTGGACAAGTAATTAGGGACAGAGGGAGTTGAATGAATATAAGTATTTAATAATAAAGATAAAATAGACAAAAAAAAGGAGTAAATTATCTCTTAATTTTTTAAGCTGAAAAGTAAAATTAAGCAATTGTTTTTACATTATTTATATCTTATTATATAACATTCTTCATTAAATATATATTTTATTTGTGTTATCACCCCTTAATTGTTGTGTTTGTAGTCTTTAAAAATAATTATAATTAAGGATAAAATGAGAAAAATAATTAATTTGATCTTAAACTTCTAAAATAAAAAAAATATTGTTTAGAAATTATGATAGGTAATTCAAAAGGGAAAAAATGAACCTATATGATTAAATTGGTTCCAATCTACCCAAATTAACTCTCTAAAAATCATGTCTTTTATGTATGATATATAACCAACATAATACGAAAAATAAAAGTTTTCTCAATTTTGTTTAGAATTAAACAAATTATACATAAAATAAAATATAAATTAAAACATGATAAAAGTTGAATTTTTTGAAATTGTGACAAGTTATTCTTTAGCAATCTTGATTCAGTTCATTTCGATAGAAACTAACTTTTTGGCGAATGCGATTTATGTATAAATTTCGATTTCTTTCTTATTTATTGTTAAAATTACTTTATTATTTTTTTTATTTAATTTTATTTGTCCACTATTTTTAAAATATATATTTATTACTTTTATCAAATCAAGAAAAGATAATTATTTTTTCCATTTTATATTCAACATAAATTGCTTATTTTTTTTGAGAATCTTCATATGTCAATTGATTAGCTACCTAAAATTTAACTTTATCGGTGAATGTTCAATTTTACAGATTATTAATCCCCTCCCTTATTTTTCTTTTCTCGACCCACAATTTTATTTTTTGTCTTTTAAAAAAAGGCCATGACGTTGAAAACTTGAAAAACCCTTTTTAAATGCCTAAATAGAAAGAGTTGAGAAAGAAAGACATAATACGCATTCGGCGAATGCGATTTATGTATAAGTTTCAGTCTCTTCTTATTTATTGTTGAAATTACTTTACTACCCTTCCCGTTTAATTTTATTTGTTCACTATTATTAAAATATATTTATTACTTTTATCATATCAAGAAAAAATAATTATTTTTTTCTATTTATACTCAACATTAATTGCTTATTTTTATGAGAATCTTCGTATCTCAATTGATTAACTACCTAAAGTTTAAATTTATCGGTGAATGTTAGATTCTCCGGATTGTTAATCCCCTCCCGTATTTTTCTTTTCTCGGCCCAAAATTTTATTTTTTATCTTTTAAAAATAGGCCATGTCGTTGAAACCATGAAAAACCCTTCTTAGATGCCTAAATAGAAAGAGCTGAGAAAGAAAGGCATAAAACGCATTCGACGAATGCGATTTATGTATAAGTTTCAGTTTCTTCTTATTTATTGTTGAATTTACTTTATTGCCCACTCCATTTAATTTATTTGTCCACTATTTTAAAAATATATTTATTACTTTTATCATATGAAGAAAAGATAATTATTTTTTCATTTTATACTCAACATTAATTGCTTATTTTTTTTGAGAATCTTCGTATCTCAATTGATTAGCTAGCTAAAATTTAACTTTATCGGTAATGTTCAATTCTCCATATTGTTAATCCCCTCCTCTATTATTTTTTTCTCAACCCACAATTTTATTTTTGTATTTTTTTCATGACGTTGAAAACTTGAAAAACTCTTCTTATATGCCTAAATAGAAAGAACTGAAAAAGAAAGGCATAAAATGCATTCGGTGAATGCGATTTATGTATAAGTTTGAGTCTCTCCTTATTTATTGTTGAAATTACTTTATTACCCCTTCCACTTAATTTTATTTGTTCACTATTTTTAAAATATATTTTTACTGTTATTATATCAAGAAAAAATAATTATTTTTTTCATTTTATACTCAACATTAATTGCTTATTTTTCTGAAAATCTTCGTATCTCAATTGATTAGCTACCTGAAATTTAACTTTATCGGTGAATGTTCGATTCTCCGGATTGTTAATCCTCTCCCCTATTTTTTTTTCTCGACCCAAAATTTTATTTTATTGTCTTTTAAAAAAAGGTCATGGCGTTGAAAACATGAAAAATCCTTCTTAGATGCCTAAATAGAAAGAGCTGAGAAAAAAAGGCATACAACGCATTCGACGAACGCGATTTATGTATAAGTTTCAGTTTCTTCTTATTTGTTGTTGAAATTACTTTATTACCCCTTCCATTTAATTTTATTTGTCCACTATTTTAAAAATATATTTATTACTTTTATCATATCAAGAAAAGATAATTATCGTTTCTATTTTATACTCAACATTAATTGCTTATTTTTCTGAGAATCTTCGTATCTCAATTGATTAGCTACCTAAAATTTAACTTTATCGGTGAATGTTCGATTCTCTGGATTGTTAATCCCCTCCCCTATTTTTCTTTTCTCGACCCAAAATTTTATATTTAGTCTTTTAAAAAAGGTCATGACGTTGAAAACTTGAAACCCTTTTTTAGATGCCCAAATAGAAAGAGGTGAGAAAGAAAGGCATAAAACGCATTCGGCGAATGCGATTTATGTATAAGTTTCAGTCTCTTCTAATTTATTGTTGAAATTACTTTATTACCTCTTCTATTTAATTTTATTTTTCCTCTATTTTTAAAATATATTTATTATTTTTATCATATCAAGAAAATATAATTATTTTTTCCATTTTATACGCAACATTAATTGCTTATTTTTCTGAGAATCTTCGTATCTCAATTGATTAGCTATCTTTAATTTAACTTTATCGGTGAATGTTTGATTCTTCAGACTGTTAATTCCCTCCCCTGTTTTTCTTTTCTCGACCACAATTTTATTTTTTGTCTTTTAAAAAATGGTCATGATGTTGAAAACTTGAAAAACTCTTTTTTGATGCCTAAATAGAAAGAGCTGAGAAAGAAAGGCCTAAATATTTATTATTACCCCTTATGTTTAATTTTATTTGTCCTCTATTTTTACAATATATTTATTATTTTTTATCATATCAAGATATCAAGAAAAGATAATTATTTTTTTCATTTTATATAGAGAAAAGACATAAATTCCACCTTGAACTTGTATCGAAAAGTCACTTACACGCTTAAACTATCATGATGATCTATTACACACTTTACTATTCAAAAGTGAATTTATTTACCCCTTAAAACTGACGTGGCAGAGAAAGAAAATGAAAATAAAAACTAAACGCATCAGTTAGAAATAAAAAATAAATAAATAATTAGAATCAGCTTTAACCTCCCACCCCCACAACCCTCCTCCACCCCACCGCTACCCCCACACCTCTTCTTCTTCACACCTATTCTTCTTTTTCACGTCTCTTCTTCTTTTTCACATTTCTTCTTCTTCATTCTTTATACATCACAATCTCAAAGCACAACTTTTCTTTTTGATTAACAATTAGGTTAATTCTCATAAATTAATTAGTGAATAATTGTATTTTGTGATAATTTTTACTAAAGGAAGAATCAAACAAGAATTTCGGATAAGCCTTAATAAATAAATCCTTAAGTTATGTTTAGGTGATTTTGGTTGATTGTTTCTATCTTTTCTATTTTTTGACTTTGTTAAAGAAATTTTGATTGTTAATCAATTTTTGGGTTTGGTTGTAATTGCAGCTTTATGGGTATGGTGGTTCCAGGTAATTGATGAAAAAAAAAGAGAGGAAATTGAAGGTAGTAAAGAAGATTAATCATTTTTTGAATTTGGTGAAGATGACAACTTTATGAGTGTGGTGGCGCTCGGTAACGATTTTGAAAAAAAAGAGTGGAAATTGAAGATGGTGAAGAAGAAAAAATTTATATTAGAAATGGTGATGGTGATATTTAGTGGTGGATGGCGAATAAGAAGAAGAATTGAAGGTGATATGGCGGTGGTGAAGAACAAATAATCAATAGTGAATAAGATAGTCGGATATGATTTTTTTCGTGAGATAAGAGATGGAGTGGGTGAGATTTTGTGATGAAGAAGGTATAATTATTAGAGAATTTTAATAATTAATTAGAGATTAATTAGTGTAAAATATTGTTAACAAAAGAAAAATTATTAATAAAGAAAAGAAAACAAAGTTATTAATAAAGAAAAGAAAACAAAAAAAGTTATAAAAAATCATAATTTCTGACATGGCGCTGATGTGCCTGCGAGTGTATTACACCACACCCTGTGAGAGTAGTGTTACACATCTCAGGATGGTATTAAATTCACTTTTGAATAGTAAAAGTGTGCAATAGGTCATCATGATAGTTTAAGCGTGTAAGTGACTTTTCAATACAATTTCAGGGGGGAATTTATGCCTTTTCCCCTTTTATATACTCAACATTAATTGCTTATTTTTCTGAGAATCTTCGTATCTCAATTGATTAACTACCTAAAATTTAACTTTATCAGTGAATGTTTGATTTTCCACACGATTTGATAATCCATCTATATTATTAATTTAGTCAATTATAACTAGTCCAAATTCAACCTAGTTGAATTACTCAATTTACATTCTTCTGTTTCAACTACACTAAAATGTTCCAAGTACTAAAATAGTATATGGTAATAAAATATAAAAACAAGTGGAGCACCATATAATTAATGTGAAGTATAAGGTGGGGACCTTAGCCATATTGTGGACTGGTCAGAATGTAACAAAGACAATCAATTGAACTTTTGGGAGTTGGTGATTTTCTGCAGTTGAATTATTGTTCAAAGAGTACTTCATAAAAAAATAATTTCTTTTGTACTCATATATCTACCTCTTATAAAAAAAAGATTTGAGTTGTTTCAGTGAAGGATTACAAAATTAGTCCATGAAATCATGACTCATATAATTTGTCTAGATTCGTATAAATTTATTAACTGAATTAATTTTGATCTATTTAGTTTAGTCTATTTTAAAACTAGATTGATATAAAATTCAAATTGACTAATGAAAAACTGTCTAAATATTTTTAAAAAGTTATTTTTTTATTACGTATGTTTTATATAGTCATGATATAAAGAAAACAATTTTTATTAGATATTCAAACAAATTATAAAAAAACAAACTTGTTAAGAATTAAACGGATTAAATTATGATTCGATTTTATAATTTTTACTCAGTTCAGCCCAACACACTTCAACCCAAGTGATATTTAAGTAGATCAATGAATCGTCTATTTATTAACTTGGCCTTTTTGACATTCTCAAATTTAATTCAACCACAGTTTCAAGTGACCAAACAGTCACCATTCGAACTGTACAACTTGAAATTTGAGAATTATACAATTGTAGTGTTATATAAGAAAGAAATATTTAGCTGAGAATTCCTCTCTTCTTCTTTAAGATCAAAATTATATTTTATGTATGTATAATAGATATTATTTTTTAATTTTTTTATCTACGTTTACTTCTTTACATTTTATATCCCCTTAATAAAAATCATGACCTCGCTACTATCTCTAACCATTATCTCCTGATATTGTTGCTTTTTCTTCTTCAAACCTTCTTGTATGAAATCGACTCTTATCAAAACTTAACTTCACACCTAAAACATTTGAAGTTTGATGAATAAATTTTAATTTCAGATCAAAGGTCAGAATTCAGGCTTCGTAGCCTAAATTCAGCTAAATTTAAATTATATTTCAAAGCGATTTTAACTTCAGACCCATATATCTAGAGTTTATTATGAAGTGAGTGAATTTTATAGCCAATGAATGTTGGGCTAACTAAAAAAGAGATATGGGCTCCAAAATGAAAATGGGGCCTCAGGCCTGTAAAAAAGAAGACTTGGGGTTTCAATATTATTTTACATTTAAAATTGAAAAATAAAGAGAAAATAAGAAGAATGCTCTATAAAACTGGAATCCTAGGAGAAAACTAGATGTTCAAGAAGATAACAAGGGAATTCATTATCTACTATTAGCTTGTATTTGGACATGCTATATGAAATTATGATTTCAAATGAGCATTTTTGGACATTTCATTTGAAATCATGATTTGACTCATACTCGAGGTGATGAGATTGTTCGTATCATGTAAAATGATTATATTTAAGAATAATTCGTTACTATTATTGTTGACTAATAGATATTTATAAAATTTTGTGTATTTGAAAGTTTGTAATCGCAGACATTTACTTATAAAAGGAACACAAAGAATGCAATTTATCAATGCGGTGTCTTAAGATATTCTAATATCTTGTTTATGAACAATAGTTAACTCATTTTGGTAAAAATATATAAGAGTTCAGGAAATTTCGATAATTTTCATATCTTGTAGCGTTTTCATGTTTATGAGAAAAAAAATATAACTTAAGAAATTCAAATTACAAGTACAAACAAAACTTTAACTTCATATCAATCTGATTTCATATCACGAGACCTTAAACTCATTAATAAATGGCTCTCAATTTATTTTCCTTTTAATCCTTGGTGATTTGGTATAGGATAATGGGTCCACTAGCAGGGTCATTCCAGTTTAGATATTGTATCAATTGATCCCATTTTGGGCTAACCAATGAAAATTGTAGAACATTTACCAAAAGTGCAATAGGACTATATGAGTGGCTACATATATTTTAATTCCATACTTTGTGGACCCCATCAACTCAAAAACATTATCCTATCAACTTCCACATGTCTCATGACTTGGCAGATTTTTTCTGGTTCAAATTCACTTTCCAAATCTCATGGATGAGAGCACACTTTCTAGTTGTCCCAATCAAGAAAATGTTCAAGATTCCAAGCTACTTTCACTTCTTTTCCAATTCCAAAATTTTAGTATTTTCATAGCACAAAGTTCTAATCTTGATACTATTGCACTAGTGACTAGTGAGTTTATCAGTTCATCAAGCTTAGAAAATCTTGAAGTTAAATGATGGTGTAAAACAGGATGGTGAGGACTTCAGTCCTTTATCAGACTCCATTCCTGATACGCAAAGAATATCATGCACAAGCTCAAGAATTCAACTTTAGTTTGAAGGAACAAGAATGGATATCTATGATCAAGAAATGCAACAGTATGAGGGAATTGAAGCAAGTTCATGGCCAAATCTTGAAACTTGGATTCATTTGTAGCTCTTTCTGTGCAGGCAATCTTTTATCCACTTGTGCACTTTCAGAATGGGGCAGCATGGACTATGCTTGTTTGATTTTCGAGGAAATCGATGATTCAGGTTCATTTGAATACAATACTATTATAAGAGGATATGTCAAAGATATGAACTTGGAAGAAGCTCTACTTTGGTATGTTCATATGATTGAAGATGAGGTTGAACCAGATAATTTCTCATATCCTACACTTCTTAAGGTATGTGCTCGAATTCGGGCACTCAAAGAAGGAAAGCAGATTCATGGGCAGATTCTTAAGTATGGACATGAGGATGATGTGTTTGTGCAGAACAGTTTGATCAATATGTATGGGAAGTGTGGAGAAGTTAGGCAATCTTGCATTGTCTTTGAGCAAATGGATCAAAGAACTATAGCTTCTTGGAGTGCACTTATTGCAGCTAATGCTAATTTGGGACTATGGTCTGAGTGCCTTAAAGTTTTTGGTGAAATGAACTCTGAGGGGTGTTGGAGGGCAGAGGAAAGTACATTGGTGAGTGTGATTTCTGCTTGTACTCATTTGGATGCCCTTGATTTTGGGAAAGCCACACATGGATATCTTTTAAGGAACATGACTGGTCTCAATGTTATAGTAGAGACATCCTTAATAGACATGTATGTCAAATGTGGATGTTTAGAGAAAGGGTTGTTTCTCTTTCAAAGAATGGCAAACAAGAACCAGATGTCCTATAGTGCTATCATCTCAGGGTTGGCATCGCACGGGCGTGGAGATGAAGCTCTAAGGATCTACCATGAAATGCTCAAAGAAAGAATAGAACCAGATGATGTTGTTTATGTTGGGGTTTTGAGTGCTTGTAGTCATGCTGGACTGGTTGAAGAAGGGCTAAAATGTTTTGACAGGATGAGACTGGAGCATCGGATAGAGCCAACAATTCAGCATTATGGGTGTATGGTTGATCTCTTGGGACGAGCTGGGAGGCTTGAGGAAGCTTTGGAGCTAATCAAAGGCATGCCAATGGAGCCAAACGACGTCTTATGGAGAAGTCTGCTAAGTGCTTGCAGAGTTCATCAGAATGTTGAGTTGGGAGAAGTAGCAGCCAAGAATCTTTTCATGTTGAAATCAAGAAATGCAAGTGATTATGTGATGCTCTGCAATATATATGCACAAGCTAAAATGTGGGAAAAGATGGCTGCAATTCGGACAAAAATGGTTAATGAAGGGATAAGTCAAGTACCTGGTTCTTGCTTGGTTGAAGCAGACAGAAAGCTCTACAAGTTTGTGTCACAAGATAGGTCACATACCTGCAGTGATGAGGTCTATGAGATGATTCACCAAATGGAATGGCAACTGAAATTTGAAGGATATTCACCAGATACATCATTGGTATTGTTTGATGTAGATGAAGAAGAGAAGAGGCAAAGACTGAGCACTCATTGTCAAAAACTGGCAATTGCATTTGCACTTATAAAAACATCTCAAGGTTCTCCTATAAGAATAGTGAGAAATGTCAGAATGTGTAGTGATTGTCACACATACACTAAACTTATTTCCATGATTTACGAAAGAGATATCGTTGTTAGGGACAGAAATCAATTCCACCATTTCAAAGATGGAACTTGCTCTTGTAAAGATTACTGGTGAATACATATTCTTTTTCCCTTCGAACTTACCTTTCATAATTATAGTCATGCTTTCTGCAGTTCAAAGATGTAAATAATATTAGCACCTAACTTCAGAATCATGCCAATCCTGGAGATCCATAAGAAATCATATAATCCTGTGTAGGCGCTCTCTCACTGCTGGAGCTAAATATTTGATCCACAAAACTTGACGACAATCAATTTGAACAATGAAGTAAAAGAGAAATCCAATTCCAGCAAGATTTATTTTTTGGTTCAATGATCCATAGAACTAGAGCAGGCTCTCATTTGGCTTATTTTTTCGTGGCAAATATTTGCCCTCTTCAAACAATAGGAGGTCACTGTGACCTTACAGTTTTGAAACTTCAACTACCTGATAAATCCTACCTGAACTAGAAAGTAGAAAGGTAATCTATACATTCTAATATTTAAGATCTTCTGCTATAGTCATATGGCACTAGTAAAGTAAACAACTTCAAGTGATCTCCAACTTCCAGATCATTATTCAAGCTGAATCGAAGAAACAGCTGTAGTAATTTCCTTTGCTCAAGGATCGTTGTTTTCCAAGGACACAGCATGAGGATCTTCTCTTACTAGCATTGCAAGAACATTAAGCGAACTCCAAGCTCGAGTCACATTTTTGTTTGAAGCCCCCAGGGTAACTGCAGAAACCGCATCAAATCCACCAGCACCCGGAATGCCAGCCAACAAGACTCCCTCCATATTCATTGTAGCATCTAGGAGCTGAGATTGCGATTCTGGTTCTATCTGTGAATTGTGTACAAGGTGAAAGAAATGGTCATAAACATGGAATAAGGCAGCAGTGCACTGCTCTTTAAGAGCTTTTGACCTTACAGGCATTGTTTCAATGTCAAGGTCATCGAAATATGTTCCATGAGAAAATAGCAGTAAGGTAAATTAGACGAAAAACATAATTTTCTAGCGAAGTGTCTATTGAAAGGCAGAAGAAAGTCTAAATTAAGAAACCATGTCCCTTCAAAACTCCTAAACTTTGCAACAGATGTAGGAATTTGAATGGAACCTACTTTACTTTCTCATTTGGAATTTTTTCCGCTGATTCAAACACATGCAAGAACATTACTTTGTCATTACTTCATTTAACAATTTTTCTTCTTACTTCTCGGACATTTATAGAAACCCTAAGGAAATGGACACTATAATTCAATTCTTCAGAAACAAAGCCTGCTTTTACATCATTGAGATAGAGTGATGTCTTGATAATTTTGCATCTGAAGTAATTCATATATAGGTGAGGAGTGATAAGTGAAAGAAAAGAGAAGAAACAGTCTAGTTACATGGGACTGGAGAACTTACTGGAATTCCAGCAGCTTCTCCCATCTTCCGCATCTGACACCTAATCCGAAGCATAGCATCTCGAGCTCCTAATAATTCTTTAACAATTTCAGCTTGAGTTGGTTCATTTGCTCACTCCAACCACTGTTCATGGTTAAAAGCAGAAGAACTCAAAATTCGAAATGAAAAAGGTATCTCTAACCATTGGAATAATATTCTATGAATAGAAATTCCACAATTTTACCAAAAAGTAATGAGAACCCGATTGCTGTACATATTCAAAATATTTACATTTGAAACTTTGGGCTATAAATAGGACCTTTGAAGTCTCTCTACCTTCACAAGGTAGGGATAAGATCGGCATACACACCACCCTCCCAGACCCCACTTGTGATTACACTGGGTATACTGTTGTTGTGAATATGACCCTTGAAAAGTTATTTTTTTGGGTATTCTGTTAATTGAATTAGAAGAAAGGTAATTAGTTGATCTCAAGTATGATTCTTGTGACAGGCAGGACAAGATGCAAATTAAATAATTATATTAGCCCTTAGCTGCATACTTCTGCAAGGTAAATTGTAGAGAGGAGTTTACTGATATGAGACATCACAGGGACAGCTTTCAAGAACGAGAGATAATAGTAAAATCTTAATCGAGAAGACGTAAATCAGCAATCAAATGTAATGCAAGATTAGGACTTGCATAAAACTGCCCAAGGAGGACTATGAACAGAAAGATGGAGGACCCAAAAACTGTTGGGAATAAAGTTCAGAGGATCACAAAGGCTTTTCGAGCTCCGTTCTAGTTCCACTTTACCTTTTCAGCAGGAAGCAGGCTGCAGGCATTGATGATGCATTCATAAGCATTGTAATGTCTCTCTGCCAATTTACTTAAGGTATTTAGATGCGCTTCAAGAGCAGAGTTTCCTTCTGACAACCTTCTCCATGTTTCTAGAGAATCCTGAGGGTCGGACCTCTGCCATTTCTTAACAGCTCCAACCATTGATGGTGTTGAAGATCCTCCACAGCCCGGTTCTCCAAGTAACTGCAAGTGCTCAGTTATTAGCTCCAGCAACTTAGAAGAAGAAACAATGTGCATCACATACAATTAACACTTCAATATTGAGACAACTTCTGCTGGAGTAGGGTGCCTTGGAAGAGCAAGAACAAATCTTCTCCATGTTTCTACAGAATCCTGAGGGTCGGACCTCTGCCATTTCTTAACAGCTCCAACCATTGATGGTGTTGAAGATCCTCCACAGCCCGGTTCTCCAAGTAACTGCAAGTGCTCAATTATTAGCTCCAGCAACTTAGAAGAAGAAACAATGTGCATCACATACAATTAACACTTCAATATTGAGACAACTTCTGCTGGAGTAGGGTGCCTTGGAAGAGCAAGAACAAATCCATTAAAGTGGCAAGTAAAAGGAAAAAATTCAGTCAGGCAACATCTTCAGTTATAACGTTTATACAGCTAATCAGGGGACTCAACAAAAGAGGACCAGCAAACGCATGCTAGGTTGGATCATTGACCTATGTGAAAGTTAATATCATTATCATCATCATATAGGTTTAAGTATCTTCTGCAAAAGAAATTTGAGTGTTTAGCCCAAGCACCAGGTGGATAAATTTACACTTGACATCAATATTAAGCAATTGAAGCTGAAATTAGCTTTATAGTTCTATCTGCCGGTATGATAGTCAATCAGCTGCGTAGTCAGCTACGAGTATGGAGATCAAAAGAGGATGTGTAGATGTGTCATTAAAGGTCGCCTAACATGTAAAACAGTAATTTTGATCATCCAGCTTATAGCAGATGAGCAATCCATTATTCTTCACCAGATAAACATTCATAAAGTTGTGGAATATAGTATATCAGACTCACTAATGTCATTAAAGGAGGCAATGAAAACTTGGTCCTCTCAGGGTCCCACTTTGCTTTTAGGACATCATCAATGACTTCTGTTAGTGGTGTTGCCATACCTGCATTCTGCTAATCCAAAAGAATGTCAGAACAGTTGTGAAACTAGATTTGATAGATTTAGATTCAAATCCACAATCATCACTCCGCATAGTAATTAGCAGATGTTGGTTGGGATGACATCCACCCGGAGAGAGTGTAATGGATATAGAAGATTTATATAGCCGACACCAACTAGTTTGGTAAATGAGGTATAGTTGATTGATTGATTGAACTATTCCTTCACGTTAACTGAAGGATCAATATAAGCAGGCATCAAATGTCCCATAAGTTCCCCTGACACGTTATACAAACCCCGACACCATTCCTTAATCTTATACCCTCAGCATAAGAACCAACTGAAAATTTCGAAAATCAAGGCTTTCATAAAAGTTCTTGCAGAATCGAGAATGAATTATTTCCAAACCTTTGCTAAGACCAACATCAAATTTGTTATGCCAAACAATGATGAAAAAGAGAAGACGAACTATCCACCTGAAGGAAAAGCAGCTCTATTAATTGTTGACAAAGAAATTAAATTTACACAGATAATCAAAAGTGGTCTGACAATTAGCAAAACCCAACAGCTCACTTGGTATTGACATGTTATGCACTTCTCATTACAGCAACATGAGGTTAAGGCTGGAGGAAAAATGATTAACCCTTTAGGTAATTTTATGGTTACCACTCCCCCAATTACTATTTCCCCTCTTCATTCTTTGGAAAAATGTCAACAGATAATTAATCCTGGTATAAACTGGGCCTTGGGTGACCAAGCTAGATTTTAGCACCACTGAAGCATGTAGTGACGGCAACAATATTTGAGTGATGATACATTTTTTTCTTCTGTTTTTTAGTAAACGAGAAATTCATGAGGGCCAGTGGCACATGGTCCGAAACTTGGTGGATAAAGACCCACCCCTCTACCCTTCTTAATACTAGGCTTTTGGTACGTCACAAGGTTTGAACTCGTGACTTGCACCTCATCTACATAATTCACACATCACACACAGGCTCTTACCACTTAACCAAAGACCCAGGGGCTTGAATGATGTCATATATTCATCATCTTCATATGAAGTTATCTTAATTCGGAAAGAGTACATTACTCTTAGTCAAAGCTATGACAGGGGTTTGAATGATGCAACATATTCATCATCTTCGTATGAAGTTATCTCAATTTAGAAAGAGCACATTAACTTTATTATCTTAGGACAAAAGCTATGTAATTTAAACATGGATTATTAATGAGCTTCAGAAAGTAAGTCTTTGGCATATTAAATTATAAAATATATATGCTGAAGCCGTTCAGGCTATTTTCCCGTAACCGAGCCTCTGAGAAAACTTAACAGACTACTTTATCTATGATCAAAACTATGCCAACAAATTAATCAAATGGATGTAATATGAAGAAGACCTGCGCAGAAGAGAGCACTTCAGGCGAAAAGCGGATATAGCGTTGACTTCCATAAACTGCAGAACTAACATCAAACCCACTGCCAACTTTACCCTGTGCAATGCAATGAGCAGTTTGAGCTATCACATGAACTACATCAAGATCAGCTACATCTTTCTTTCCTTGGAGTTGGTCCTCATCCAAAGAGGAGAGGTTCACAACGCCAAGATAATCAAGCAAGGCGGCAACAACTGCAGTTGTCATAGCTGCTGATGACCCTAATCCAGTCTTTGCAACTTCAGGCTTGCGATTTTCTCCAGTTGATTCTTCTGCATTAAAGGTGATCGAAGCAAAAGGTGGAAGGGAAGCCAATGACTCAAGTGTAAGAGGGAGCCCACATGCTTCAATCTACATAAATAATTAACAGAGAGGTCTCAATTACTATCAAACTAGAGAATACAGGCAAACTAGTTTGTAGCATAACATCTTGGACTGCATCTTAGCTTATGCATTTGTTACACAATGTAATCTGATAGAAAGTTAAATATTTCAGTCAATGATTATTACAAAGGAGTAATCCGAGTTGACCAGTTCCAGCCACACAAAATCCCCGTATCAATGTCATTGCAATTTCTTGTCCCTATAGTCCAGCGCAATGTGATCAAGATATATAAGTCTTAGCAATAAGATGATCAGGATAACTGAAGCTTGTGTCAATTTTGTTTTGATATACTATACAAATCCTTGTAGAATTGTTTTTATATTCTATACAAAGTACTATGACTTCATTAATAAATCTAATAAGCAAGTAAATCTTACAAATGTTGTGCTCACTTAGTGCATGACTAGTCACTCCGTTTAACAACTTCTGCAGTTGTGACTTCTGTTCAAGTAGTCTACTCTAGTTCTACTTTTTGTCTTAAACTTACGAATTTGAACATCAACTATATAAATCGACTTGGAGTAGCATAATCAATTTTTTATTTTTTCAAAGTATTTCTAATAAGAATTATATATTTTGTCCAGTGTTATCTTCTGAACTTGGAAAAGGTTTAGTCAAACATTAGTCCAGCAGTTGGTCAAATTGATTATTATGCCAACTTAGGTCACTTCTAGGATTGAGGTAGTACTCAGTACTATTTTTCCATTAAATCATTCAACAAATTGAGCAAAACCTTAATTTTAAAATTGCCAGGGCACTATAGAGACTCATGAATTTTTTTCCTGCCCACTGTAAATCTTGAAACAGCTGCCACAAATTAGAAAATATTAAGTCAACTGTGGGTATGGTGATTACTGAATATCAAATTTCACTCATGCCAACAAGCTGGACTCACAGATAATTATCTATCACTGAGCTACATGCCATATCAGAGATATAAAATAAGCTGCAAAAGCACCTGATTCCGATACGAATAGAACTCATTGCAACCCAAGATAGTTATGTCAAGACCTGCATGGATAATGCAGTTTGAGAAATTATTTTTCAAATTATTTTTCTAATTTCTTTAACAAAAAACTATGAGGTGAGTCCCGTATAAAGAAATGTCATCATCCTCAGATAAGAAAGGTGAGAGTGTCAGACATTACCCTGCAGAAGTAGTCTCTGCAATGTGTCCTCCTTATCTTTGTCAAGTGTTGCATGGGCTGCTGCAACAGCATACTGCACTGCATGTTCTACAAAGGGGTTTCTTGATCCACTGATGTTCGACTAAAAATATAAGTTGCTACATTGCTCGTCATTTAGATGACTTAACAATTCATGTTATGACAAAACAGACCAAATTCATCAAGAATACAATAGCCAGGTTACATTTAATACTTTAAAAAATAAATTTCAGCAAATTCACAAACATTTTTTGATAAAGTAAATAATTTTATTAGTGGTGGAGTAAACTCCTGTATAGAAGCCGTATACCAAAAAGTAGAAAACCTACAACAAATTTGGTTATCTACAAAAGAAACTCAATCATCAATGCACATAGGGACCTCATAGCCCATAGGACACCAAAAAAAAAGTAGAAACAAGAGACTATTATGCAAATTCACAAGCATAAAAAGAAAAATATTATTTTCACTAACGAGACTTGAACTACTTGCCTTGAAGAAACAGGCTGAAGCTTTAGGTGTTTAACAGACGGTTTATACATGGTTTCTCTTGCCATCTGGGGAGAAGTCAACTTAACATCTGTCCAACCCTGAAAAGGAATAAGAAAACTACCTTACAGTAGGAATAAAGCGTAGGGGAATACATAAAAGGTGCTTCTCAAGATGAGAAATGGTCATACATACTCCAGTTAATTGATCATTCAGTTAAGTGCAGCAAATATCACTCACCCATGCCCAACTTTCAGGTTTAACTTCGTCATAAAGTGGCTTCACAATAGCATAAAAACGAGCATTTGTGCTCAGTACAATACCAGGCCTCTCCAGAACAAGATAACCTCCAGTCATCAAAACCTTTCCAGGAGCAGAGGCCACTCTGTTTGGCCATCAATAAGCCAAAAATCAGACATATTAATACAAATGTAACTGGATTATTAAAGTAACATAAAATGGAAAATTCAAATGATAAACATCCCAAACTTACACTGCCATTATTTAACAATTCTCACTTGGTAAAGCTTGAAAACTTCAATCCAAGACAGATAAAGCTGCAGGGGAGAAGTACCCGATAACGTACTTGTTTTTCCTGGGAAAAATATAAAGAGACAAAATGAAGCGTAATAAAAGAACAAAAAGCCCTCCAATTTAATGCAACAACACATATGTCTTATTAAGCAAAAAAAAAAATATAAAAAAATATGCCTTAATCCCCAACTAGCCTGGGATCAGCTAAATCATCAATCCTCTCTATTTCGACCTATTTCTAACCAAACTACAAAGACTACTACTTCCACTATCCGAAAAAGAATGTTACTTTTTATATTTAGAAACAAGTTATGTATAATTCTTAAAATTTTACCTTTAATGAGACTTGATTTATAGCCTCTAAGGCTTGTTCTAGATCACAAGTTCCAAAAGTCATCGATTCTTTCTTAAACTCCATTCCTAGTCAAACAGTGTCACATAAATTAAGAAGTAATGAGTAACAAACACTGAACCAGATGTAACAGCAGCCAAAACCTCAATCCCAACTACTATGATGTATAATCAAAGAAAAGGGAGATCACTGACTTCACTACAATAACTTGTTAAACTGAAGATAAAGCATCTATGCTATATGATTCAACATGGGGTTCCTCTAAAATCCTCAAAAAAAATATAACAACAAGCTAAACTCAAAATCATCCACCACACCAAAGAATAGAGCCAGACCACAAACCAGGAAATTGACAAATAGTGGGAAAACGAAAAAAGGGCAAATCTTTTACACTTCAAAATTTCAAATAAAGTCGAAAGCTCTTAAGTCCACTTAACAATTTCAAGAAAGTTGGGATTTTTCAAGATTGACAAGTAATCATTCATATTCTAAACTCAACATATAAAGAGAGAGAAAAAGATACTTACTTTTGTTGGATTCGTGGTGGGGGTGTGGTACTGCTACTGTGATTGGCAGTCTTGAATCGAATTGAAGACGACGACAAGTGAAGAAGTAGCACTCCCTTTTCATTTTTTTCTCTTTTTTTGTTATTTTTTTTCACTGACATCATTTGATAAAAGGCTTAAAATGGTCCACTATCTTTGAGTTTAGACTCAAAATAGTCCTATTTCTTTCTATTGGAGCATTAACAATCCAAATTTGGTACATTTTCTGTCTCAATCCTTAACCACCGTGAGTTTTTCAACAGAGCAAAACTTTCTGCAGGTGACTTTCTCTTCAAAGCTTCTCAATTTTCTCTCTCTCTAAATAAACCAGATCATTCTCTTCCCCCATTCCTTTTTCTAAAGTTTCATCATAACCTAATTTACAGATTGTTGTGTCCAAGTGAAAATTTAGGTGCTTCAGATTAGTTTTGTTGAAGAAAGACGAAAAATAGCCCCTTTTTTGTGGGTGAAATTGCAACTTTGGAGCATCGACTGTGGTGTGCTAATCTCTATCAGATTCTCTTTCTTGATTAAAAATTTTATTTTGTGTGATTGTAAATTCCTATTGTGTTGTAGTTTAAATATGGTTATTTTTCTGTTGGACATCTCTAATGAGAGAACCTTTGGATTATTGCAGTAGTTAAGTTTGGGTTTCTGAGTTTCTGGCTTGCTGTAGTATGTACTCTTTGTCTTTGTTTTCCTTTTCCATTATTAAAGACACCCAGATGCTAATTTTATGTAAAGTTTTGTTTTTTCGCTGTTTCTTGATGTGTATGGAGGAAGTGGAAACTGTTATCATTTGCCTGTATTTTAGGTGACCTACAGTTAGTAGATGAGGTGTATGATAAGGCAACAAGGTACCAAAGGATTGTGTATTGGTGATACTTTCGGGTATTAAAGGTTGATAACAATGATTAGGTGTTAGATTGATTAGGAGTTGGGATAAATGTAGGAACTCATTTTCGCGTTTTGGCGGAAAGCATTGTACTGAACACATGTAATATATGCTTCTCTGTGGCCCAATTCGGCAACTTGATACAAATGGTGATTGGGTTTATTTACTCCTTCGAATTTTACTGAGTTTATGCTTTATTCACTTCGAATTCTGGATTTTTTCTTCTTCGCTTTCTGAACTTTTAGGAGATTGAATTTGGTAATTTGAATGGACAGTGCTCAAGTTTTACATGATTCATTCTTCTCCATTCTTCCTGATTTGGATTTCCCACGCCTGCATTTTCATATCCCAAGATAATGTCAGATGCTATCCCGTCTCTAGGAGCTCTGGAGTGGGATTTTCTAAAGACCATTGTTTGCTTAATGATAGCAGTGTTTAACAGTTGTTGTTTTTCTGCAAATGCATAATCTGATGGCATGCAAAGGCTCCAGTCTATTTATGGTCTCTCTCTTTTTGGCTTGAAGTCATCACCCATAAGCACATTTGATGACTTGAAATCACGATATCACCTGAACTTCCTTTTGAATTCTTCATGCAATTAAGCATGCAGGAAAAAGAACCTTCTATGTCGTTATTTCTGATGCCATTTTGACAATGTCAAGCAAATGCATATCTTTTTGTAGGAAGTGCAATAGCCCACGGTAAACAAATATGTTTTTTTTTTTAATTCAGACTTGGATAAATTTATTCTTTAAGATGTTGGTTGGACCAGAATTATTCACAAACCAACCTGTGTAGATATGAACAGGCCGGGTTATGACCCCTTTTCTATTTAACTCATTTTTTACTTGTCCAAATCCAACCAGCCTTTACCACCATTAATTTTGGGTTTTATTTTGGTGATATTTATCTTTCCTTTCTTTCATTTATATTTATTTGTTACAAGGAGTATTTTTGAATGAGCAGGTGTAAGGCAGAGAAGGAAGAAGTTCAAGAAAGATGCAGAAGCTAGGCGAATTCAAGCTGCCTAACTTCTTTAATTATCCACCCTACTTCACGTAATTTGCTCCTGGCCTTAATTCCATGTCTCTACATGTATAAACACTTGGCTATCAATTTCAGTTTCTGGATTTAGTATTTGAACTTGTCTTGGCAAAATATATGGAAAACCTTTTCTTGGATAGTGTGGTGAATGTTCTATATGGTAGTTGTAAACAATATTCTTTTCTTGGATCTTGTAATAGTCGTCAATCTTGTGGGACAAGCTTGTTTTTATGATTTGATATTGTTATATAGTAATGACTTATCTAATAAGACGTGTTTTATTGAAATGTAAATTTCCAAAATATCATGGTTTCAGCTGAAATTTTAAATCTTCGATCTTAGATCCCATAATTATTGTGGAATAAAGCTAACTCCATAGGTCTCTTTTCTCTTAAGTGGAGAATTTCGTTTTAACATTTGATGGTATACAAGCAAAAGAAAATGACTCTTATATGTGAAATGTTTGACTTATAGCTCTAAGCATGGTGGTAAGATAATATCTTTAAGGGGGATTTAAGATGGATTCTCACAAAAATAACTATGTTCTTTTTTTGATGTGCATGAAGTTGGACTTTACTTTAAGCAGTATTCGAAAATTTCTGATGTGGAATTGTTTTGCACATAGGATAATTTATTTTCTTTCCCAGTTTGCAGCCTGTGAGGGAAACTAGGGAGAAACAGATACAACTATGGAAAGAGCTCATAATTGATTTCTGTCGAACCCAAAAGATCTTTGTAATTGCGCTGGAGGTAGACTTTCCATTGTTCAGTAATGCTGCTATTGAAAGTGAGTGCTTCTTCTGATTAGTGTTTTATATATTCATGTTCTGCCAAGGACCTGCTTTATATATATTCTCCAAATTATTGCTTTGGGTAAAAATCCAGTAAGGTGCGTAGAAATTTATAACAACAGCTAGTGATCTTGAACGCCAGAGGAACTTGAAATAGTACCTCCTCCATTCTAGCTCATGTGAAATTTAAGATGTTAATTTGACTAGTATTATAGTAGTGATAATCTGTTCAAAAAATATATTATGGTAGTGATAATGGAAGAAAATATTGACGTAATAGTTGGAAAAGTTGTGATATCTTATCGGAAAATATTACAGATTTATAAAATACATATGTTATGAATTTGAATTCTTAAAGGTCTTGAATTTTTTTTTTGATGAAAATTGTGTAGAAATGAAATGGTGTCCATATTCTGGAACGTCCCAAAACGAAAAGAGTTTCATTTAAATTTGAAAGAAGTAACTATCACCATCTGGATTCTTACTAGATTGTTGAAACAAATCTGTACTTGACATTTATCAAGTAAGCAGAAACAAAATAGATATTCTCATGTGCACACACATCTGTACTGAGATGATCTAGTCCCAGCATTAAGGAGCATAAAATATATTTATGCTGATTTTCTCAGTTTGTTGTTGAAATTACCAATGATACAGAGATGATACTACAACCAGGAAAGAAAATGGATTAATTACATGTGAATCAGTAGGTTACCCATCTAATTTCCAAGGAAGTGGGATGGTTTGGGGAAAATTAATAAGAAGCAGCTGCAAAACAGAAAAAGAGCAAAATGTAAATATCATTACAATTGAATGTACAATGCCTTAAAGTTTCAGATCCATTGAGAAAATTTCTGCCATGCTACCAAAATATCATGGAATTATCTTACAGTCGCATGCCATGGAATAATCCACGTTAGCTAATCTAGCAACAAAAATTGTCTTTAAACCACATGTACATTGCCTTAAATGAATTTGTTTGCCTCTGCAATATGTTTCCAAGGGAAGTAAGAAATTCATATAAATGATCAAACTGTTGAAATGTATGTGATTCTAAAGTTTAATGGCGTGATTTGTTATACTTATTCCTCTGGAGCTTAAGGTTTCTTAAGAGATCCCTTCAATTTCTATGCCATTAAGTATGCATGTCCGTTCATACTTCATAGACCATATTAACCAAAAGAAATTGTCAATACTCAATCGCAATAGCACTAGGTGATAAAGCTTGCCGGTACTCGCAGAATCCTTGCTTTTTAGCTAAAAGAAAATGTAATTATCTCTTTATGTGGTATAGCTTGTCTCTGACTGGATGAAAATCTTTTGTAATCTGGAATGGTGGCAAGTTTTGTGTGCCACAACTGAATACAGATGATCTTTGATAGTGCAGGATCTCTGAGTCATGAAGCTAGGGAGGCATTTCTCTCGGCTTTGGTTTCTGATGGTAAGCGATCTTGCCACATTCATAATAATATTGGACCTTAACGAGAGTCTATTGTATTGCAGAAGGCTAGATCTCTGACTCTGATCTACTTGACAGGTCGTGCAGAATGGATGGATAAAGGTCATAGAAAATGCCTAGTCCTATGGCATCGAATTCAAGACTGGGCAGACTTGATTGTAAATTTTGTGAGTAGTAGTACAACCTTATGATAATTGATGTCTGTTCTCAATTTAGCATCGTCCTAACTCAATATGCTAGTGGATTATAGAACCTGCTAGGGTTTAGGAATGGGTCTGCATCTGAGGGGACTATTACTAATGATTAGTTGAGTGGATATAGGATTCATTCTTGGCTATCATACTCAAATGTCATATGATGTTGTTATACAGCAAAAGTAGAGATTAAGTAAAGGAGGAGAGAATCATGTGGCCATCTTATTAGTTATAATCCTGATCATCTATGTTCCTCATGCTCTCCCTCGCTTCCATGCCTACCACCTCATATAACTATCTTTGTATAGAACCATTTTGCTTCTCTATGGGTTGTTCATTTATATAAATGGTGGTGCTGCGAGATCATGTTTATCATCATTCTTTAACGACCCCTCTCCCCTTTCTTGTAGCTTCCACTTTCCTGCTTTCTTGTTCTTCTCAAATTTATCTGAAATCTCTCTCAGTTTGGTCATTTGAGTTATTCTTCTTTTGGAGTATTATCCTATAAAAGATGCGATTTTAATGTTTAGCAATTAGGTTCCCTGTTGGAAGACTGCTATATATCATATTTGGGGATGGATGCAGAAAGACATGGTGTCTGGTTTTCTTTTGAATGAAATGATGAACAGGAGTATATTCAACCTTGTCACATTGTTTTTGTGTTGGCAATCTGCTGCCATTACCGAGCCTTATCAAATTCCTTATGGAAGTATTATCTGTCTGATTAGGTGAAGGAGAATGGGCTGGAGGACAGTGTTATGACAGTTGAAGAAATACGTTCTGGGGTGGAGTCCCGTGGAACAGGTAAGATTTAGGTTTTAGAATCTACAAGATATTAGATACCACAAATAGTTAAAGACCCAAGCTAACATATGCAAAATATTTAAAGAAAGCAGATGAAAGTATAACCAATATTGTTTTCTCTTTTTCAAAAAAATATTGGTTATTCTTTTCTTCTTTCTGCGAATATTTTGCATATATTAGCTTAGGTCTTGGCATTTCGCTTTCCCTACCATGCACGAAGCATATTTTCACTGAGAAGAGTTTACGCTTTCAATTATTCCTTTTCTAATATGATTGTGTGCTTATTTCAATCTTGAACTACTCGATCATAAACATGTAATAGAAATATCAGTGGATCATTATATCAAACATTTTACGTTTAACATCTGGCTATTCTGTATGTATTTTATGTTTAGTAATGAATTCGCGTACATGGTTTAACTAGGTTTTATCCTCTGACAAACTTCATGGACTTATGGGATCTTATGCTATTATCTTCTTCTCTGTCTTTGTCGTTTTGATTTTTCAGAGCTTCATGGAATAGACCGTACAGTTCTTATGCGAGCTTTGAAGGTGCTCGAACATAAAGGGAAGCTTGCAATATTTAAGGGAACTTCAGCTGATGATGAAGGTGTCAAATTTTCTCTGTAAACCACCATGTGGACTATATTTTGTGTACAATGAGGGAGAAAGTTCGTATTTACGAGCCCCTATGAAATACTTTATGGAGTGAAACTGGAGATAAAATGGTTTCATGTTATGATACAGATACCTTACTGGACTATTTTAATTCCAGGTAGAATGAACATTGAGTTCTTACTCGACTACTTTGCCTAAATGAACAGGTAATATATAGACTGAAAGGCTATATATGAACAGATAAATTTGTCCCTCACTGTGTGAAATGAAACAAATTTATCCTCTGGTAAATGTGGGGTCAAATATGCTCTCGATGTTACTAGTTGGTGTCAAATTTGGCTCTGAAGGCCTGAATTACGAGAAAGGGAATAGATTCGCCCTTATTTAAATGAAGGATAAATTTGAACCTTTTGCGTAGTTTGACATCAAATTTCATCCTTCCTCCTAATTTTGAGTTTTGATTTTTGTTTGTGGAGAAAAAGGTAATTGGTGGGAAAAACCTCAAAAGGCTATACAATTTTTTTGGTCCCCTTTTGAAAAATTAATTAAATTAACTCTTACCAAGTAATATCACATAACTTTTAGAATACCAATTATCTTTGTTTCAAGGATGTTTTTTTTTAAATATACCTTATGAGGCTATATATTATTTTTAGTTTTTTTTTCTCTCTTTTGCTTATACAAGAAAGAGTAACTGGCGATAAAGGTAGTGTCAGAAAGAATTAGTATATTATTATGAGCGAGATAGGAGAGAGATGAGCTAGCAAGAAGGGAGATGAGCGAGCGAGAGAGTCAACATGTATCTTTGATACTATATATATATATATATATATATATCAGATATATTCTGAAATACATATACATATGGAGACATGCAAGCGAGAGAGGGAGAGGCAATCGAGATGAGAGAGAGGCAAGCGAGAGAGTCAGTATATCCCGATACATGTAAATCACGTTTGAATGCAGTGTATTTGGAACAAATTACACTTAATTTGACATGCATGTATTAGAGATACATGTATTTTTCTAAACTAATGTGAGGGCACATAATTAAGACCTAAACTAATGAAATTTTATTGTTTGCTCCAATTATATTTCTTACGATTAACAAGTCACTGATGTTATGCTTGTGATTAGATCTATCTCATAATCTAACACACAAATGCACAATATTTAAACGAATGGATAAAATCTTATTCATAACTTGAATTGTCTAATATGTATATAAATTACAATATTACTATGTAAAATTAAAGACTTTATCCGATACAACGAAAGCTTTTCGCTCAATTTTTATTTCGCCTAAACAATTTCATTGCCTCACTCCGCTCGCCTACAAAAACGTATTTCGTTCGCCTACAAAATCATCTTTCTAGTCGAGCGCACGAGAAGACCCTGTAGAAGTCCTCCATCCATATGTTACCGACTTGACCATCCATCTATCATTGGAATCGGAAGAAACTGGTCCGTCCAACGTCTCTGACCTTGTTCGGAATCTGCCGAACAGTTTGGGCCAAATCCTGAAGAAAGCTAAAAAGCGCTGTTTGATGAGCCTGCGTAGTATTAGGTAGTTGGTCAGGTAAAGGCTGACCAAGCCAATGATACTTAGCTGGTCTTTTCGGATGATCAGCCACACTGGGACTGAGACACGGTCCGGACTCCCACGGAGGGCAGCAGTGGGGAATCTTGGACAATGGGCGAAAGCCCGATCCAGCAATATCGCGTGAGTGAAGAAGGGCAATCGATTCCCAATTTAAATAAAATACTAAATTGATATGATATTATATCAATAGCCTTTTAAAAAAAATTATATGAAAATTGTGGGCGGTGACAACTACAGATGGTGATTGTGTGTCAATTTGGGATGATGTTGACTGATGATAGTGGTTGTGGGTTGTATCTTATAATATAATGATTGACAATAGTGATTAATTATGGCTGTTGGTGGTGACGATGGATAATTAATAGTGCAATGATAGTAATAGTTAATGATGGTAACAAATGATGATGAAGGTTAGCAATGATGTTGACTAATGGTGGTAATTATAGATAGTAATCAGTGGATTTAATAATAATTGTTGGTGATGGTGATGGTGATTGCAAATAATTGCTAATGATGATATTGATTGATTTTGATAATTGACGATAGTGATGATTGTGGATGGTAGGTGAAAGTAGATGAAGTATCAATGAATTGTCATCTTTGTAGAAACTTTTAATTAAACATCTTAATGATATTAAGACTTTGTATAGATGTTGATCATTCAGATTCTTTAAATGCTTGTAAAATAAGAAAAACAAACACCCTTAATGATTAAGATTCGGACATTGAAAACAAATAGACTTAATGACGAAGATCTGAATGATTAAGACTTCATTAAGTGCAAAAAAGGCCTTAATTACGACTTCCCATTTTATTTTATTTTTAAATTTATTTTTTACCCCTCCTTAGTAACTCTCATTTTTTTTGCTCCATTGTAAAATCAATTGTTTTGTTTAAAATTAATTATCTCAAATTATTTTTGTCATTTTAAAAAGTCAAAATATTTTTTATTTAATTTTATCCTTAAATAATTATTCTTGAAGACTATAAACACCTCAATAGAGAATATTTAATGAAAAAAAATTTATATATCAAGACTCAAACGAGGATAAAATAGTAAAAAAAATCTCTTAATTAATCCTCCCTCCATTCATTTTTACTTGTTTAGGATTAACTTGACACATCCCTTAAGAAACAATAAATAGAATGACAATTTTGTTATATCACCTTTTGAATATAATAAATTAAGAGTTTTTGAAAAATGATTGTATCAATAAAAGGTATAAGGAACAAAATGACAAATTATCTCTTGATCCTTCAAACAAGATATTACTAATGGGCAGTGGACAAGTAAAAGTTGACGGAGAAAGTATATTTTTTTTTTCTTAAGAGGCGTGAGAGTGAAGTTGGCTCAAATGTATCTATGAAATTAAATCATTGAATAAAAAAAACCCAAACGAAAAGAATTCTAAAAAACATTCACAAGTCACAACAGGCAATATAACATGCTCAAGGAAAAGCCTATAATCAGGTTGGATCTCCATACACCTAAACAAAAGCTTCCTCATGCATACGATGGAGCGAGGCATTCGTCAACCATGTCAACGAGGTTAGGGTTCTCCAATGCTGCAGCTACGCGTTCTTTATCATTCAACTGCTTATTTACTGCAAGCAGATAACAAATTATCAGTTGCTGGATATAAAGCAAGCGCGGACAACTCTTGAAAAGAGCTAATGCTTTATGATACTAATAAACAATAAGGTTGTATGGTTTTCTTTCCTTCCATCTCTTTTCGACTGGGATATGTTATAGTAGCAACTTATATTAACAAAAAGGGTGAACATTTTGTATGGAAAAAATAGCAAAAACAGTGTGCTATGTTAAAAGGAACGCGCCCTTTTGTGAGCGCAAAAAAGGGAAGTGAGAAATGCAGGCCTGTGTGGGTTCAATTAGGAGAAAGTCCAGCAGAGTGACAGCTAAAGAATTGGATGTTGTATGACAGTTACAGAGAGATGGATAGATTACCTGCAGCTTCCGTAGCATGACTCCCAGGTGCTACTCTAATATCGACCTGGCAAGACAACAAGGATATGTTGTTAAAAACAAGCAGACCGAATACTTGTGGACAGAAAACAATTTCAAACAATTTAAGGAAATAGCTAGCTACCAACAGAACACTTCAATATTGAAATATTTGCATAATTGTTCAACAAGATAAATGACTTTCAACAGAAGTCTTTGCATCATTATTTCATTCTTGTACTTGAGAATGCAACTAGTTGAAACTGCAGAGAGACTGGGTTAAAAGGTCTGATACGTGTTTACTCATATCATGCAGGAACAACCCACAAGTAGTTAAAGCACAAGAAAATTTCACAAGTCCATTGATTTCATCTCTGGCAGCCGAAAGAAGCTACCTGATTCCTTTTGTACCTTTCATCATAAAAGCTATATCACAACCCATACCAAGCCCAACTTTATACTTTTCAAGGAAGATAAACAAATTCTAGGCTTTCTGGATTGTTGAGCTCATTTAGCTGTTCCTCGTCCAACAGAATAAACCACTAAACCTTCAAAGATTTAGCAGGACAAACAAGCCGAAATTAAAACAGCAACAAATTTAAGACTGATATAAATGAGAGCAAGTTCATCCTACCTTGTGTAAGAAAAGGAGAAGCTGCTATGGACAGGAAAAGCTTAGCAGTTACAATGACAAAAAGATCCTACTTTGCTCAGGAAAAGGAAGATGCTATACAGAAGAACTTTGCAAATATCATGACGACTTTACTGTAGAGCAAAAACGAGAATGAGAATGCAATCTGTAACTTATCCTGAAGTACAGAGCGAAAGGGGTAGGACTTTTTTCTCCATCCACGATTATTGGGATTTTTTTCTTTTGATAAGGTGAAAAATTATAAGGGTATCAAGATGGTACAAAAGGGTATAAAACTCCAACATAGAACATATAAGCAGCCTACTATAGTCTACACTTCCCTTCCTAACAAATCCAATCGTTGAAAGCTCGACTACAAATAACTCTTGCTCAACCAACTTAATCAACTAAGCTACAATTTTATACTAGCTGAGATCATCTATATGAATCACCTGTATTTATTCAACTCTATCAGCTGCATTTATTCCGAAACTAAATAATCTGTATTGCAAGGAAAACTGGGAGTTCTCTAAAACTAAAAATGCTCAAGTCACACATTTATCACATTTATCTACAGCAGATCCATTTATTCCAATACTAAACAATTTGTCTTGTAAGGAAAAAATGGAGTTTTCTAAAACTAAAGGTTCTCTAAACACACATCACGTTTACCTCTACATTTACGTACAAGTCTCTAACCAGACTAAAGAATTATAAGAAGAAAACAAACATTTAACTGATTACTTAGCCTTAAGATGAATGTCTAGCCTATGATGACTACGTAGAAACTACACGTTGTTTTATTAGAAGATTTTGGCTTATGTGTTAGTCTGAAAGAGTGGGCTAAAACTCAGGTCGAACTGTCTTCATATTTCATAATCTTTTGGTAAAATGTGTCATTTAGAACTGGCATTGGTTTGAAGAATCAAAATATTAAACCATAGCTATTATGTATGCAATGGAGAAGAACTTTCGTAATATACTGATCAAAATCAAAACACTCGTTTAATAAATGGGAGGCAGGAAGATAGCAACTCCAGTATCAAATTTAGAACTTCAGAGTTTAATATTTCAATACTAGTTAACTAGTTTTCGATTGGCTCACGGGTTAAAGGTTAGGCTGCCATGCTAACCCCAAATTGTAGGAAGCACAATGCGAATTTTCATATCAGGAGAACTGTTATAAAATAAAAAAGAATAACTAATATAGTCTTAAAAAGTCGTTCTTTTCACTAACTAGAAATCTGAAAATTCCCTTAGAATGGCTAAAGCTTTTTTTTTTTTCTTCTTTTGATTGGTTAAGTGTAACTTTCATATATATATCAAGATAAATAGAGTGCTGGGAGAAGTTACAACCAAACAGAATGGCTAAAAACATTTTTGGGTATATGAACGTTAAGACACAAGAAGAAAAGATTAGTTGATGTGGTCGCAAGCTGGCCCGAACACCTCCGTTTAGAAGAGTAGTAAGGTGAATCAAAATTTGTCAAAAACTGTGACCACTTAGCGGTTTGAAATTAAAGTCTTGAGACAATAATTATAGAAAACTTGTTAGAAACAGTTGGACTGTTTTTATCAACGCTAGAAAGTGGTTAAATACTTTGAAAACCACATTTTCGGTGAGAGGTGTAAATGAAATCATTTTAACAAACACTTCTAAGTGATTATGATCTGCTTGACCAAAGTAAGGATAAAACGACACTGTTCGCTACAATATGCAACGGAATAAGTCTTCCTTCACTAGCACTTTTTTTTAGAAGATCATGACACAAATTCACTGATTTAATTGCTGTTATCATTTTTTCCCTATGGCTTTTACTCTTTTTCCATGTCCCTCTCAATTGAAACAAACCCGCAGCCACAATTGATAAGACCGAATATCATTACAGCATCTAGAAAGAAACATATATGGCCTAACAACAATGGAGATAAACCAGAACTAAGTGCAGTTGTCATCAACTACTCGTAAGATTTGGAAGGGACTGGGGATAGAAGAATCCAGAATACAAAGTCGGTTGTGATTTTGAAAACCAGCACAACGCAGCTCAAAGTTTCCCAACTATTTCTGATAAAACGATTTGATTATGATGTCACCAGGCAGCTACAGTGAAGCTAAAAAATGCCACACAGCTGAGGGATGTTTAAGATAAGAGTAGTGAGAAGCCAAGAACCAGAAGGAGGTGTGTGTGTGTGTTTTGTCCTTTACACTGAATCATTTAGGCTGTGAAAGGAAACCTATCCAATTATATACTCAACGTACGGGAATTAAAGTAACAGCTTGGTTGAATTAATTTTTTTAGTGGTGGCTTGGTAGAACCAAATTAAAGCCAGATATTAGCTAGATGATGACACTTGCCATGTTGAATAGAATCTACCCATGCCCAGTAATAACAGGTTCAACAAAGAGGTAACTACATTTGCAAATCGCTCAAGATTTTGACAATGAAATCACTAGAGTGTAGGATATGTGCCCGAAGATTGACTCAACTGGTGCCGAGGAAAAAACTTTAAGGTTGAAGTCTTTAACAGTTCTAAGAAAACACACAAACATAGCAGCCTGTGACATCAATGCTTCGCCCAGCTCTACAGGTATAACCTCTTTTCCAAGGGTTTTGGGAATTATTGACCTCTATAACAATGTCATAATACCACATCAATTTTTAGCATAACATTCAATCAATTGTAATATTCTTTTTTTTAAACTGAAAGAAGGGATGCAACGCGAGGACTTCCCAGCGGGCACCCTCTATCAATTGTAATATCAGTTTTATAGGAAAAGATGTGTAACATTACGAGTCTGTTGAATCAGAACAGAAGGGTGATAAAGCATACCTTATAACGGGAAGGCAAACTTCGCATAAGCTTCACACGCAAGCATAATCCAATAACAGTCGCCATGCTGCAATGTTCCACGGTAGGCGTGAATGTGACCCTGAATCAAGAACTTCCTCTTCTTAGACAATGAGAAAATGCCACCTATGAGGAATCAAAATAGAAACATATGAAGCAGATTCATTTTCTCACCTTACATAGCTTCGCTGGTCATCTACGTCAATCGCATCTTCTGTTATAACTTTCAGCTCTTCCAGAGAATAGGGATGCTCTGGATCTTTTATATCTCTAATATGGTGTAAGAATGTTAAGGAATGATTAAATTTTCATTGCTATGAAGTTTCCCTGACAAATCAAACTTAATACTTGCTTAGTTCTCTTCGAAATGATACAATGAACAAACAGGCTGGAAAATAGTTAGAAGGAATCCTATAAATTACACAGTCAAATGTATTATACTCATATTAATCGCTGAATAACACTGGCATTTCTGAAGCAAGGGAAAAGTATGATACTATGTCAAGGTTCATCAAACAGGGTAATGTGAAGATTGGAATTATGTGTAAGGAATTGGTTAGACTGATCCATGTTTTAATTGAATAGGAAGTATACAAAAATAGTTGGTCACTGACTGAACAGTATCACCTCAAATCAGAACTGGAGGCAGCATGATCCTAACAGTTTTCATGACATCTGTTCCTAATATATTCTACCATTTTCTAGGAATAGCAAAACAATGTATACTTCGATTACAAAAATGTAAAACAAATATCGAAGGTGCAAATAATGCATGTGCTCCTCACCCCATTTCACCCTCACCCACACACAAATCCAAGAAAAGCAAAATAAGGACAAGAAAATCATATGTCAACCTCTTTAGTGAAAGGCTGTCAGAAAAATTAAAATAAAGATAGCTATCATCATGTTTCTACGGAAAATGGAGCTTCGTGACTGACATGTACACTTATCCCATTATATGTCCCCTCTTTCTGCAAAGTAACCAGATACTCAATATGCCTACTTCATTCTCTGAGATTTAGCCAAAATAATAGAGTGACAAAATAATAATCAATCTTATCATACCAGAAAAGAGAAAGCTTAAGTTTATAAGCCTTCATCAATAAAAAAAAGAAAAAAGAGAAAGCTTATAAACATATTTCGTGCACCAAGGTACAAAAGGATTTTTCACTTCATCTTTCACATTGAACTACATGGCACAACAATAAATATCACAAACAACTAGTATAAAGGAATAAGGAATCAACTCTAGTTTGCAAATTTAAACACCTCCTCTAGGTATTTTGCAGTGTAATATGTAAATGCTACACATAGACTTATCATGCTGGTTGTATGGGTAATATCTATTGCCCTTTGAATCTGAATGATCATATTCTGAAGTGGATGAGTTCTAGCCTCATAGATATTCCCTTAACATATAAAGATTAATTTCAAGCCTGGCATAACAAATTAAGAACAACATCCAATTTCATTCATCGTTAGCACAAGAACCATAGAATGCAATCATTCAGAAGGATATCAAAAATTTCTAGCTGGTCGATAGGTTCAGCTGCATATTCATCCAGAACAGCTCTGGCACCTCTATCTCGCCGCTCCTTCTTTTCATACACAACGGGGTTAGCATTTATTAATTCAGAAACCATTTTCAGTGCTGGCTTGTATAAGATTCACCCTCCAATACTGATATCTGTAGAGAAGTATACACATTGTCAAATTCTGAGCTATATAAATAAATAAACTTCTTTTTCTTGGTCATCAACTAAAAATGGCATCTTTTTTTCTTTCACAAAAACAAAATAAAAAAAATACACTTCCCACCATCATCAAAACTGAAGCAAACAATGAATTAACAGATGCCCAGTTGCCAAAAGAATCAAATTAACAGACCTACCCTACATAAACTAGAACAAGACGATTACTCTATAGTCTATACCCACATGAATAAACATACAAAATCACAAATTTTCACTAGGGTCAGGGGAATTTTTCAAGAAACAATAATAGGCACATGGGGTCAAGTTAAAAATCACAACTTTTCAAGAAAGTATATGTTTTTACTTACGAGCTCAATTTCCAATCTGAAAAAAACAGTACCTGTTGGTAGGAGAGAATTAGAATGAGCTAAGCCAAGAGGATGTTGGCGGGCAATAACAACTCCCAAATCTTTGGGACCTAAAAACATCTAAGTAGTAATTATTTTGTTTCTTTTTTTCTATTGCAAAAGCCAAAGCAAATTTGTGGGAAGTCCTTTCATGGGGCATGAGGTTCTTAAAATTACATAACAATACACTTCTTTTTTCTTTCATGTAAATTGGTCCCTTATATTATAATTAAATCAATGTAATAGAAAAAAAAATTGTTTGTTTGTATTTGAGAGAAGAAAATCTTGATTTTCTTATCTTCATGGGCAAATGCAAACTAATAGAAATTATATTTGTTACTCTTATATTTCCACAGAGCCAAAAGCTTTACACTATCCCTTTTTAATAAGGGCACGTGTTGGTTTTTTCTTTTATTAAGTAGGAATGGACATAAATATCGAAAAATCATATTGAACTGAATTAATTTGAATTTTTTTTATTAGATGTGGATGCTTTTTTTAAAATCAAAAGTTTGATTCTTCGATTTGATGTTTAATGTAAGGGTCTCAGTACTTCGGTGCACCGAAGAATCAAACTTTTATTAAATATTTTTTTTATTAGATTATATATATGTATGGACATTTCTTTAATCAGAAAACAAAAGTCACGTAGCATTTAGATTATCTATAACACAAATCAAAGTAACAACATATTTATAATTCAGATAGTTAACTCCAAATATTAATTTCCAAGAGGAATTCATATGTATTTTTGTCGATGTACGTCATGTAAAAGAAACCATCTTCGTTCTTGTTTTTCTCGAGCAATAGTATAAGAAACAATGTTCTTGACAAGGATAAATATGGTCTTTTCAGCACAATAAGTATTTCATAGTGAGACACATCATCACTTAACATGATTTTAATTTTTAAATGTCTTATACTTTGATTTTTGAAATCACTGAATCAAATCCAAATGAAGTTGAAAAAAATCGAACCGAATCAAAATTGAAATCCGAAAGATCAAACTGAAGTATGATAAAATCAAACTTAAAGAACTGAAGGCTAAGTAGCCAACCCGACCCGACCCGTTTTCCAGGTTTATTTTGTTTTGATCTTGTTGTCCAAATAAACGTTGTACAAAATTTATTTACTGAAAATAATAATAATAATAATACAGAAACGAATCTGAGCCGTTGAAATAAGTCCACTGCACGGTCAATTGCGCCACGTCACCAACCAATTCAATGATCGATCGAAACTACAACTCCTCCGCAAATCGACGGGACAGTGACGCTCCGTCTTGCCAATTTTCCCCCAAAACAAAGCCCTAACTTTCTCTCTCTAAAAATTCTCCCCCATTTCTCTCTCTTAATCTTCCATTTTTTCTGATTTTTCCCTCAATTTCACACCTTTTGATTATTGTTGGGTACGCTGTTCAAGTTAAAACCAGTCCTTCTCGGAGTTATACTACAGCTGAAGCAGACCTAAATTTTCAGATTCACTGGTGTCTCTGTTCATCTTCCCGGTAATTGATTTTACGAAGCTTTACATGTTTAAAGGTCCCTTTTGGGGGTTGGGGGGCGGGGAGGGGATGTTCGATCCCCATCACTAGGGTGAGGGGGTGTGGGCAGCTCAGCAACCGAGCTACACACTACTTGTTTTTAGAGGTCTTTTTTTGTGGGTTTAATCGTTTTTCTTGTTTGCATAAACTGGACGTGGACTTTGAGCTTTTATGATTTTTTGTAGACAGTTTTCAATTTTTCAGTTCGGATTTTGGAGATTACAGCTAGGTAAATAGCAAATCTGTGTGAATGGACACTTGGGATGAACGAGTAATGCTGATTTAGATTTATTGTTTGGTGTAGTTTTGCAAATTTGGTAGAGGTTGTGTCCGTCTTTGCTTGTGTGTTAGTTTGTGGTAATTTTGTTGTATTTTGTGTTTTATTTTCAGAAATATGTAAATTCATGACTTGGATTTGGGTGTGTTGAAAAAGATGAAATTTTGGTCTAGTTTGTGCTTTACTTTGAGAAATATGTAAATTCATGACTTGGATTTGTGTGTTGAAAAAGATGAAAAATTTGGTCTTATTTGTGCTTTACTTTGAGACACATGTAAATTCATGCCTTGGATTCATGCCTTGTAATTTCTTCTTCTTCTTCATCTAAAATTTTGGTCTAATTTGTGTTGTACTTCGAGACATGTGTAAATAAATGCCTTGGATTTGTGTGTGTTGATAAAAGATAAAATTTTGGTCTAATTTGTGTTTTACTTTGAGACATGTAAATTCATGGCTTGGATTTGGGTATGTTGAAAAAATATAAAATTTTGGTCAAATTTGTGTTTTACTTTCAGTCATAGGTAAATTCATGCCTTGGATTTGTGTGTTGAAAAAGATGAAATTTTGGTCTAGTTTGTGCTTTACTTTCAGAGACATGTAGATTCATGCCTTGGATTTGTGTGCGTGTTGAAAAAGAGAACTTCAGCTGATTTTCATGAAGAACTTCATTTATGTGTTTTTAATTTGCATGACAGGATGGTTTGAGGAGTTTTTGAGGTAGTGGTGCAGTTTAGCCATGGGGAGCAGTGATATTGACAAATCCTCTAAGGAGGCAAAGGAGGCGAAGACTCCCAATTCACAGGTAACTATCTTCTTCCTTTTTCTCTTTTAATAACCAGAGTTATTTATATAACATGTGAGCTAGCCTAAATCCATAGCATCATTTTTTCTATTTTGCATCATTTAGGAGCAAGCTTCATCTACTGCTACTGGTACAGTAAATCCAGACTGGCCCGGATTTCAGGTTGAGTTTCTGTGTAGCATTGTTACTCAGTCTTTTACTTCATCTGTTGAAATTTAATTGTTGATAGTCAAAGGACATGGATTATCCTCATGCAGGGATATTCACCGATGCCTCCACATGGGTTCATGGCTTCAAGTCCTCAAGCACACCCTTACATGTGGGGAGTTCAGGTATGGTGGAATTATGAATCACTGTATGTTTAGTGTTTCCTTCAAAAGTTAGATCTGCTGGCTGTGCATGAGGGAGTTCAGTCATCACATCTTCCTAAACAAGCATGTTTATTGGATATTTTAGGATCACCTGCTTGGGGTTCATAATGCTGTATTATGATAATGATGGATATATGTGGTATTACTCTGTGATAGTCAATGTAAAGGTGCTTGCAATCACCAATTCTGGATTTGAATTAGGAGCAAGTTGGTCTTGTACTTAAGAGAATTTCAGGAAGCTTGTTTTATAATCGCTGATGAGCTTTGCTCTTAAGCATCCTCATGTTTTGGCACTAATTATTCACTGGTTACTCTATATCCATTCTATTTAGGGGATCAGTCATGTTTTGACTATTTTATGTTGTATAAATCTACCACAATCCACCTCCTTTATCTGAGTCCAGATCGGCTATGCAAAGGTCACAAAGATGAGGTTGTTTACAAGGATGTCTGATTATTTTTCTGCTCAAATATTGTGCTGGTTTCTTGTTTCCTGCATCTCCACGGTTCTGAAAAATAGAGAGTTTCTGGTAAATTTTGCTAGATTCAAGCATCTGGAGCCATATGCGAAAATTTACTAAATCTGTTTTTTATTTGAATTTATTTGGAAAAAGATGTGCAATCATTTTGAGGATGTAACTCATACAAGTTTCTGTTATTTTTCTTACCAATTTTATGTTTTCCCCTTTTTCAGCATCTTATGCCACCCTATGGTACTCCACCACATCCTTATGTCGCAATGTATCCCCATGGTGGAATATATGCTCATCCATCCATTCCTCCGGTATCTTCTTCTTCCCTAGTATTCAGTTTGCTACACATTGCTCGCTTTATTTTGCTTACATGCAATATTTATCTTATACATCAGGGATCGTACCCCTTCAGCCCCTTTGCGATGCCTTCTCCAAACGGCGTTGCTGAAGTTGCAGTAAGTCCAAAGCTAGATATGTTCACTGAATCTATGCAATGATACCAATGGTTTAAATTTCTAATTTTTCATGCTGCTTCTGATTTATGAATTTTGTAGGTTAACACCTCTGGCAATGCTGAAGTAGATGGTAAATCATCTGAGGTAAAGGAGAAATTGCCCATTAAAAGATCTAAAGGAAGCTTGGGTAGTTTGAATATGATTACAGGAAAGAACAACGAACTTGGTAAAACATCTGGAGCATCTGCAAATGGAGTCTACTCTAAAAGGTATGGTGATACTCAACTGAATAAATCATTCGGAAGGAAGAACTCATGGAAAATAAAGACACGCAGAACGGTATTACCTCATGGAGATGAGGATTAACACCAGTCTCTTCATCCTTTAGCTTTTCCCATTTTCTTCATTACCTTTGAACTTTTTTTATATTTTGATAACCGAGAAATCCGTATGTGACCCGCTCTTTGGACCAATCACAGCTTTCTAAACTCGGTGGATAATGGGCCCGCCCCTCTACCCATCTACACTTAAATACCAGGCTTCGCTTTGCATGGTGTGGGGCTTGAACCTACGACCTAAGCCACAAATCCTCCACCTTTTGCCACTCGATCTAGGCCTTGGGGGCATTACCCTTGAACTTAATTAGAATGTACTTAAATATTGCTCTGATATGAAAGTCGTTCAGACTGAAGAACATGTATAAACACGAAGGATAGGTTGTATTTGAATTGGTTTACATTACTTGAGCATTTTATGCAAGTTGCCTTGATTATTTCTTTCTGCTAAACATAAGTAGCTTGACTGAGATGGTTAGTAGATGAATAAAGTATTCAGCTTAGTTGGTAATTGGTCTCATGGGCTTTATCAAGATTCAAGTGTGCATGCTTTGTTGAAATGGTTTGAGGTTGTTCCATCATCATGTCCCCATTTCATGCTCAGTTTAATTTTTTTGTTTTTTTTCTCTTTTTATTACCAAGAAATCCGCTTGGGTTATTTGGTGCATAGTTCGGAACTCGGTAAATGATGGCCTCGGACCTCGTACCAGACTTCGTCTATAGTAGGGTTCAAACTTGTGACAAACGCTTATTGTACGCATCACATGCTGCACTCTTTCTACTGGACCAAAGCCTTCATGCTCCCTTTAATTATTCTATTTTTCTAGCTGCTTGTGTATTATGATTTGCCTAGATTCGTTTTTGGATAATTTATGCCATAAAAAATAGTTAGTTAAAACTTGGAAGTAGGGTTTATTGGGACTGCATTCATAGAGCTCCCAATGGCTTTTTTTTCCTGTCAAAGAGGCCCCTCAGGCAGGGAGATCCTTTATCTTCATTTCTATTCATTATTGCTATGGAAGGTATGAGCAACTTAATTAACACAACAAAAGAGAAGAAATGAATCAGGGGCTTGCAAGTAGGTGGCTTAAACAATATGGAGATCATACACCTCCAATATGCAGATGACACCTTAGTATTTTGTGAGGCTGTACATGACCAAATCAGGATGTTGAGGGTGATCTTTGTGATATTTGAAGTAGTCAGGGTTGCATATTAATTAGGGGAAGAGGTTTGTCTACCCTATCAACACAGTGAATGCAATTGAAGGCCTAGCTAATACATTAGGTGGAAAGGTTGGTGATCCTCCAACTATTTATCTAGACATGCCTTTGGGGCCCAAAAACAAATCAAAAGGGATCTGGAATGGAGTATTGGAGAAGTGTGAGAAGAGGCTTACCAATTGGAAATGTCAATACTTGTCATTAGGAGGCAAGACTGACACTAGTTAATAGCTATGTTGCGCGGACTCTTCATTTTTGTAGGCGAACCCGTCTCGATGCGACACTGGTGCGGGCGCGGGTGCGGGGTGCGTGTCGGATTCGGTCAATTCGATTCGGACATTTTGACCAGAGCTGAGAAAAGATTTGGGGAAAACGAGATCAGTTTCCAGCGACGTCTTCAGAGAGGAGGCGGGGCTACTTTTTGTGATGAAGCTTGAAAAAGTAAAGAGGACGAAGCTTGAAAAAGTAAAGAGGACGAAGCTTGAAAAAGTACATGAAACTTGAAAAAGTATAGAGAAGAAAGAGGAGTTTTTTATTGAAAAAGTACAGGAAGTGCAGAGCTTTTTTATCTTTCTTGAAAAAGTAGTCTTTTCAGTTTTTCTTGAAAAAGAAAACTAGAGACGAAGGGTTTCTCTAGATAAGTGTGTCCTTTTTTATTTATAAAATAAATTATACTTTTAATGTTTATTATATTCTCGCTCTTCTTTAACAATTATACTCCTTTTATTTTGTATGCAATTATACCAAAATATGCAATTAATTATTATATATATTTCATAAATATTTTTAGTGATATTTTATTATATATATATATACACTTATTTGATTATACTAGATATATTATTATTGTTGTTATTGATATAATTTATTTTAGAGGTACGTTAAAAATAATAAGCAATTATACCATGTATATATAATATTACACCTTATATTATATATACCAGGTATACCAATTAGCCGTATCCCCGCACCCGTATCCATACTCGGAGTCGCACCCCCGAATCTTTAAATTTAGATTTTACCGAATCCGACTCTCGGATTCGCATCCGTCTCGGATACCCGCACCCGAGTCCGAGCAACTTAGGTTAATAGTGTACTTAATGCTCTTCCCTCCTATATGATGTCTGTCTTTCCTATGCCAGCTAGTGTGTTCAAATGTATTGATGCTTTGAGGAGGCAATTCCTATGGCAAGGTAGTGAAGACGAGAAAGTTTCACTTAGTCAAGTGGGAGGAATTAATAGTGAGCAAGGAAACAGGGGGGCTGAGTATCAAGAACTTGAAGAAACAAAACGAAAGCTTGATGTTGAAATGGTTATGGAAGTTTGCAAATGAAGATGACATGCTATGGAAGGATGTGATTACTGCTAAATAATGGGATGTAGGACAAGTGGATAACAACACAAGTAACTACTCCATATAATTGCACTGTATAGAGGGCCACCAGGAATCTATGGCCATTGATACAAGCAAGAACCAGAGTGAAAGTGGTAGGAAGACCTCCTTCTGGAAAGACAAGTGGAATGGGACAATAGTTTTGAGACAAGCACACTTTGTTTCATTTACACTATGCCAATGGAACATGCAACTATAGCTAATATGTGGACTGGATAGGGTTGGAACCTAGGCCTAAGAAGACAACTAAAAGACTGGTAGATTGAAAATGTGACAGAACTGCTCAGCCATTTAGTAGTTCACACAAGTCTTGCTGGAGAAAATGATAGGTGACTTCTCAGTCAAGTCTGCTTATAAGGCCCTTCACAAGATAGGGGGACATGAGAGATTGGCCATGGAAGATGATATGGAAGCCAAAGGTGCCTTATAAAGTGAACAACTTTACTTGGCTCCTAGAAAAAGAAGTTGTTCTAACACATGAGAACCTGAACAAGAGAGGTTATCCGTTGGCCTCTAGGTGTTATCTATGTGGGGAGCAAGCTGAGACAGTCAACCATCTCTTCTGACATTGTAAATTGATAGAACAACTATGGAGAATGTACACTAGCCTGAAGGGGATCACGTGGGTGAAACCAGGATGTATTGGAGGAGTACTTGGTAGCTGGAACAGGGATGGAAATGTTACAAAGGAGGATAGATGGAAGATTGTCCCAACATGCATTTAGTGGTCAATCTGGAAAGAGAGAAATAATAGGAGGTTTGAAAATGTACAAAACAGTCTTCAGGATGTCAAAATGAAGTGTCTAGCTCTATTTTACTTTTGGGGTAAACATAATTTATTAGCTCAAACACAAGACATCTTTGATGTTCTAGATTGTTTGTAGGCAACAAATTTAGTTTTGAGCTTTTGATAGCTTGTAATACTTTGAAGGGGAACTACACTGTTTGGTTGTAGTATACCTGTGGATATATAGAGTCAGGTTACCGGTTTTAAAAAAAAAAAACTATCCTGTAATAATGTCCTTAGCCAGGCTGGGTATTTACTACCAAAAAAATGTAATAATGTCAGACACTCTTTTTTTTTTCTTTGGAAAGGGAGTCTTGGAGCAACGGTAAAGTTGTCTTTGTGTGGCCTTTAGGTCATAAGTTTGAGCTGTGGAAGAAGCCACTAGTAGACTGTCTACACAACCCTTGTTCCGCCCCCCCCCCCCCCCTTTTTTTTTTCTTCTTTTTGTGTCAAGTGCAGAATTTATTTGCTGAATTGGTTCAATGGGATCTTTTTGTTGCCCATGGACATCTTTGCTATTGATGTGAAAAGGCGCTTCTGCTTAATCTGCATGATTTTTTTGAGATGTTAACAATTTTTATAACTTCAAAAGCGCAAAAGGTTGTGCGGGCCATATTTGCGGTATATTTAAATTAAGAATGTATAAAACTAGCAAAACTATCTTCATCCTTACAGAGACTAGTACTTTAAATAAAGACTCTAGTACTTTCAACAGAGACTCTGTGTCATCTATATATTCTTGTTTACACTAGAAATGGAACAACATGATGAAAGCTTTGAGATGGATTTTTGGGACAAGCCGATGAGATGGATTAAGTTTTGCATTTTTATGCTAGGTTCTCTGTCTTGGTGATGAAAGTTTCGAGCAAAATGATGGATAGGACAGTCATTTGGAGGTCTAAAAGGGCTTTGATGCTTCTTTTAATGGGTATAGTAATGTGACAGTTGCACCTCTTATTTGCAAATGATAAATTGGTCTTTTGTGATGCAGAGGTATCCTAGCTAGATCACTTGAGACAGATTTTTATCAGTTCCAGGTTGTGTTAGGCCTTAAAATCAATCTTAGAAAATGTGAGATCACACCGGTGGGATAAGTGGATAACACCAAAGAGATCGGGCAGATGCTGAATTGCAAGGTGAGTACTGTATCTACATACCTATCTGGAGTTAACATTGGGTGGGTCAAGCAAAGATTTTGTAGTGTGGAATTCAATTATAGAGAGTAAAGAAATGACTAGCAGGATCAGGTACTTGTCAAAAGGGTGAAGGGAAGTATTAATCAAAAGCACCCTTTCTAGCATACCTACATAGGGATGGAAACAAGATTAGTTTTTTGGTGCTTAAGTGGTGCTGGGAGAATGGTTTAGGGAATTCCTCAGCATATATAGAGTGTCTTGCCAAAGAAAGATGATAATCAAACAAATTTTGTAAGTCTCACAAGCGGGTGATTCAATGGGATTTAAGATTCTGAAGGAACCTATAAGGATTGGGAGATGGAAGAATTTCACAGAGATATTGTATAAGATTGGGAGATGGAAGAATTTCATAGAGATATTGTATGGCTGGACACACTAAACAATACATCGGATGTATGGAGTTGGCGGGAAAGTGTAAATAGACTATTCACTGCCAAATCCTATTACAAGAGGTTATAGGTGAGAGAGGAACATACTTTCCCTCATGGTTCTATTTGGATCCATAGAGCACTGAGAAAGGTATGTTTCTTTGCATGGTTGGCGACAAGGAGTGTGCTTTTGATAAAAAAAAAATTGAAAAAGAGGAGGATCACCTATGTTGGTGTTTCATGTGCAACAGTTTGGGTGAAGATGTACATCATCTTGTTTTGCGTTGTAATGACTAATCAATTATGGAGGATGGCCTTTAATTTTCTTGGGATGCAATGCGTGATGTTGGGCAAAGTCAATGAGCCATTGTGAAATTGGGACTCAGAGGAGGGGGAAGAGAAGTCCTAGGGCATGGAGTGCTGCCCCCTTAGCAATCACGTGAGTTATTTGAAAAGGGAGAAATATGAGGACATTTGAAGGGGTGGAATAAGATTTTGTAATTTTATTTTATTTTTATTTTTGAAAATGGTAATGTTGTATTCTTCAGCATTAAGGATATGCTGGTGACTTGCAAACAGAGGGGAACAAAAGAAGAGAAAAAAAAATACTTACAAGGATCCTAATAATTCTACAATCTGTTCTGTTTCCTCTAAACCTTTCTCTTTACACCAAAAATAAAAGGATACAATACAATCCCATCTAACCTTCTGAATGGAATTGGACCTATCTTTAAAGTTTCTACTATTTCTTTCTTTCCATACTATCCACCAAATGCAATGTGGAATTATCATCCACCATGCCTTTCGACTCTTGCTCCCCCCTCTTCTTATCCAACAACTCAACAAGTCTGCCGTATGGTCGGGCATGGTCCAGTTTGTCTTTGTGAGACTAGGGAAGATGGCCCAAATTTGTGTTGTAAAGTTGCAATGCAAGAATAGATGCTGGTTGGTCTCCGCTGCGTTCCCGCATAATGAACACCAAGATATTATAATCTTTCCTTTTCTCCTCAGCACTTCATGTGTGAGGCAAGCCCTTCTAGCAACCAACCATGTAAAGCATTTTATCTTAGGTGGTGCTAAGGTTCTCCATACCTTTCTCCACAAACTCTGCTTAGATTTGCGTTGCTGGGGACTTTCCATTTTGTATGCCCTGCTAACCGTGAAAGCCCCATCTTCACTATGTTTCCATCTCAAAGAATCAGGAGCATTGGTGATGCCAGAGAATTTTTCTATTAGCTCTAGCAATTTGGCCACTCTCTCCACTTCCCAGTCATTCAAAAATCTTCTGAAGATCAGATCCCACCCTTGTGCTGTCCAACATTCATTGATATTTGCATCTGGATTACTACATAGTAAGAACAGATCTGGAAAAGATTTTTGTTTTTTGTTTCTAGTTTTCTTTTGGTGTTCTCATGAGGTCCCTATTTGTATAGAAGATTGGATCTCTTTAGTTGAGAAACCATATTTCGGTGTAGGTTCTCTTTCTTTTGGAATATTTCTTGTATACGGGGTTTCACAAATTGTTAATAAATTATTTACCTTATATAAAAAAAGGAACAATGTGATACAATTCTATTTTATTTTTTTGATTGATTACCCTTATATTCAAAACATCTTGAATTCCTCCACCTCCGTATAGTGCACCATATGCAATCTGGTAGTTAGCTCCATCTTCTTTTTTGATCTATTGATCCTCTTCTGTGTAACTTGACAACAGTCCAGGGCTTTTCCCGGCATTGCCAACTCAATCCTGCCATAATTAGAAAGATGTCCAATAATGTGCGGTCACTTCACAATGTAGGAAGAGATGTCTATTTGTTTCTGCATTTTCTGCATGATTCTGTAGGTCGTTAAAGTTAAAATGGAAGTACTGTCAGTTATTGAGAAGTTTGACCTTCAATTTGCCAATTTTGGGCTTGCAGTGCCGAGAGTGGAAGCGAAGGCTCAAGCGAAGGAAGTGATGCAAATTCTCAAAATGTGGGTATCGTATGTGGTGGATATTTTGATTTATGTCATTTCATCCTTGGCAGTTTTTATGGTGGATTACTATTACTTAAAATCTTGTTTAGGCATATTATTAAATAGGCTTTCCATCTTAATGCATCAATTTCAGTCTTTTGAGCATAGATTTTTGGTCCGTTCATTACCATTGCAGTCGGTATGCATGCAAACAGTATTGTCCTATTTACTACTTAGTTGGTATCATCTTTGATTTTTCTTGTTTATTGTGTGTAGGAGTCACCAATGAAGTCAGCAGGCAGGCAAGATTCAGGTCTGGTGGTATGACTTTGCTTTAAACGTTTTATGATAAGTTTTGAAATGCATTATTTGATGAGAAGTATGACATCTCTTCAACAGCTGAAGAAGCATCTCAAAATGGCAATTCTGCTCATAGTTCTCAGAATGGAGGAACTAGTGCTCCTCATTCACTGGTCAACCAAACTATGGCAATCATGCCAATGTCAGCTGTGGGTGCTGGCGGTGTTCCTGGCCCCACAACCAACTTGAATATTGGTATGGACTACTGGAATGCCGCCGCTTCACCGAATATTCCTGCAATCCATGGGAAGGTACCGTCTGCTTCAGTTGCTGGAGGAATAGTTAATGCTGGATCAAGGGATATTGTCCAATCACAAATGTGGATTCAGGTATCCCTTTTTCTCTTCTTAACATTCTCCCTCTTTTCCAACTTTAACTTAGCATGTGGCGGATTAATTCTGTATTTGCACTTTGCATTATAAAACAAGACTCTGGTTCTAGATTTGAATATATGCAGGTGCTCTTAATGTTCATCTTCATGCTAAGCACCCACTTTAAGAGCATGTACTTTAGTTACATGGGAGGAATATGAATAGTGTACAATATGGCCCGTCATAGCCCCATAGCATTATTGGTAGAACTCATTTAATTTGTTCAGACATAAGAGATTTTGTAAATGCCACAGATATTTTGCCTGGGTAGTGCAGCTTTGCTAGGTACTCAGGTGTTACATCCTAAATGCATGCTCCTTGGATGTCCTTTTCTGCACTGCGGATATGTCACCTTTGATTTTCCTTTTTGTTTGTAATTTAGTCCATATTAACTGATGATATTTCTTTCCATGATTTTAGGATGAAAGGGAGCTCAAGAGGCAGAGAAGAAAGCAGTCCAACAGGGAATCTGCACGTAGGTCTAGGCTACGGAAGCAGGTACAGATAATTCCTCTCTTGTTTCTCTGTCTATCTGGATTGACCCCTGACTCCACTTTGCCTTTCGGGACCAGGCAGAGTGCGATGAACTAGCACAGCGTGCTGAAGTTCTAAAGGAAGAAAATGCCTCTCTTAGAGCAGAACTGAGTCGTCTAAGGAGTGAGCATGACCAACTTGCTTCTCAGAATGCTTCTCTTAAGGTATTTTCTCATTTCCTTTCTTTAATTCTCTCAAATGAAGAGAAATAGAAAGACAAATTCAATAATTGTCACCCAATTACTAATAGCACAATGAAGAAACTGAGCGCGGAAAGGTCAAAGGAATAATGTTCCTAGTTGCAGAACCAACCAGCCTGTAATATTTACATGGTGTGGAGTGTGGACTGTGTCATGGTTTGACGCTAATTTCAATTTTTGGCACACTTTATTTATTACCTTCTAATTGCGGAAGTGAGTTGAAATTGCTACTTCTCCTTTACCTGTCTCTGCTTTTAGATACTTGTGTGCCATGAGTTACTGTATTTGACTTTGCAGGAGAGACTTGGCGAAGTTCCAGGCCGAGATGATCCAAGACCTAGTAGAAATGACATACCTCTAAACAAAGATACCCAGCATTCATCACAAACAGAGCCCAAACAGGGTGGTCAGTGAAGTTCTGGCTAGATTATCGTGGGTTGAAAAATAGGCTTAACCTAACAAACTTAGTAGCAAGAGTCTTTATTTTGCATATTTATGTAGTTTGAAAATCTATGAAATGTGAGGCTTTTAGTATATCAGGATTCGTTGTCCAATATTGTCCATTGTTTCTCAGTATGGACCGATCTTTTATGGTCGAGAAACCTGGATAATATGTAGAGTATGTGAATGATGACGCGTGATAGTTTTGTGCCTAATAGGTGGTGTCTCTGTTTGCTCAAATTTGTATGTACTGATGAAATAGTTGATGAGTCTGCTCTTAGAACTAATAAATTTCCAATATGACTGTATTATATCCTCTTTTGGAATCATTTTCCTTTGTCCTTCCCTCAGATAACTGTTGGTGGCATTTCTCATTTGCAACTTTAAAGATGTTCTGTTCTTTTGAAAAAAGTGAATGGTGCTCTTACTGAGAAACTTGATCCAACAATAATTTTTACAACAACATACAATCTCACAAGTTGGGTTTGAGAGGATGTACGCAAATCTTACCCCCTACATCGGAAGGTAGAGAGGTTGTTTTTGCTAGTCACGGCAAACTATGAAAGAAAAATGAACCTACTCTGGTAGCAAAAAATATTAAATGATTTTGGTAGGGTACAAAATTCTAGTAATTGAACACTAATATATTGAAGAGTTAATGCTAGTTTAGCAAAAAAATCAACTTGGGGTTCCAACAAGCTATTGCTACATCCATTCAATTCCTATGATGATTCAATAATACCGATAGTGTTGGTCAATCAATTATATGATTTTTCAGCAATGCCCATAGTAGGTATTAGGATTATGCTACATACAGTCTAACGAGATAAATAGAAGTGATTGACACAAGAGCTCTTAAAGAGGGAAATACTTTAATCTATTCCGTTCATTACACAAAAAATATATAATTAAATATAGCATATGATTTGATATTAACAAAAAAAAAATAAAGAGAGAGAATTTAGGAGAGAAGATTAGATACTTTTAGTTTGAATGCCACGTAACCAACCAATGCCTTCTTCAAAAAATCAACAAAATTGCGGCTCTACCGTTGAATTAGCAACACACGCAGCAGCCACTAGAAGATTCCGTGTTTCTCCGAATCTCCACCTCCGTTCCCCGGAAAACTACCGGTTCCTCAACCACCGCCGTAATGTTCTCTGACGTGTCCGCTGTTCTTCCGTCAGCTGCCGGCGGTTTGAAACACTCCTATGCATTTTCCGACTCCAAATCCCTTCTCTCTCCTCCTTTCTCCAAAGTAAGATGAGATTCTTATTTTTTTGCTGTTTATAGTTTCATGTATAGATATTTTAGCTTTCTAATGCAAGAATAAAAGAGAAAACAAAGAGAAGAAGAAATATGCTTAGTTTCGGTATGGAAAAACAATCCTAGATTCGCAGTGCTAATATAAACTACGAGTTTATGAACATTATTTGATGAAGTTAGGAATTGATAGTTTTTGTTTACTATTGCCATTTTAGTTGAAAATAGAACTTTGGTTGAAGAGTGAGCCTAGAGCATCCACATATGCTAATTACTGTGGGTTACAAAGCTCACAACAGAAATTGATTGAGTATTCATTAGAGAAATACACAATAGAAGAAAGAGATTCCAGTGGCTGCGGTTTAGATAGTTTATTTTTGTTAGATTGTAAAATTAATAGAACCAGAATACATCCTCCTTTATAGGAATGTTAATGAACACTATGGCGTAAGTGAGAATGTGCGTAATAACCATTTGAACTACCAGAATTATTGCAAAGGTGATGTAGAAATACGGTGTGCACTACTTCCTTGATTAAAGCTTCATGACTAGCTATATATAAAAGCTTCATGACGAACATAATGCAGATTGGAATGTACTCAGAATGCCCCAAGCTTAATATGGTATGCATTTGGCTTGAATACAAAATTCATTGGTTCATAGATTTGAGAAAGAATATTTTCTTACTCTTCGGTTTTGCAAGAAAATATTGAATTAAAAGAGTCTAGCATGATGATATTTACAGTTGTTGAGGAAATAAGTTGAAATGTAGTCTTAAGCACTTTGAACCTTTGGAAGTGTTTCAGGAAAAAGGCTTTCAGAGCACTTGGACGTTGCATGTAGCTTTTTGTAATGAACCATATGGCGGTTATCAATTCTAAAAGTTAAACATGAAAATAGGATGCATGATCCCTAATTAGAATCTGCATGTTCAGTCCTTTTTCTGGGGTATAAATTAATAATATTTTCTCACAAAGACAGCATTGACCCAGTGCGAATATGAACAAGATAAAGGACTTAAGCTCCTCTATCTATGATACAAGGGGTCAATGAAGTCCAAAAAATTGTCATAATAATATACATCTTCCATTTTACGCCAAAATGATAGAACTTTAAAACATGTTGATTTTATATAATGAAGTGCAGTTGCTTACCTTCAAAATATCTGGAGTTCCTCTTCGTCCATATGGTGCAGAGGTATAGACAGATTGAAGTCAAAATGTATTTTGTCGTTATATTTTTGGTGTAAAGAAAGCTTTGTAGATGATAATGAATCCTTGGTAGATTTCATATGATCTCTGTGAAGATCTATGATTAATTCTTGTAAGATGAACAAGATTTTTTGTCTTTGCTTACAACTTGTAAATATAGTGGCCAGCATTCCCTAAGCTGATGAGTACACTGTTACCATTATTAAAAAAAGAAAAGGGGTTACGTCAAGTAGGCTGAATTGGTGTATTTTCAATTGGGAAATCCTTTAGGTAGAGCTATTTCACGGTGCCAGATTATAAATATCTCTCCGAGTCAGTGGTTGAAAGTTGAATTTGTTTCATGTAGCTGACATTGAATTTGTAAAATAATAGAAATGGTCTTTTAGGAGCATGAAAGTGACTGATACAGAGGTGGTTGCATTATGCATATGTTCGATGAAAAAACCATCTATCTATAACTAACATTTCAAGCTATATCACTTGTTCTTGAACATCATGTGGTTTGGTAAACTTAAATTGTGTAAAGATATCTTCTCGGGATTGTTTTGTTTAGCTTTGCTCTTTAGAAAGATTGGCTAATCAGTGCATGAAACATCTTGTTTGTGTTGAAAACTTATTTCATTAGCTGAAAAGATATGAAATTTGCATTCTGTGACTAAAAGTAAAGGTTTATTTTGAATTCAAAAATTTGGACTTTATTTGTGACGTTTTGTATGCTTGAGTGATGGAATTTGGGAACATTTAATCTGATGACTTATTTAAGGGCTGTTTCCTTGTTTAACCCTTCCTTTTTTGGGTGGGAGGCTCGTGTGATTAATAGTATGTGTGTCCCTGTATTCTCTGCGGCTTCATGTGATACATTTTTCCTCAAGCAGTAAAAAAGAACAGCTCCATTTGACCATTAGCTGTTTATACAATTGTATGTTGATGTTCTTGATGGAGGATCACGAAGGTGTAGTACTTTCTAGCTTCCAGTATCTCACAAGAGAAATTTCTTAAGTACCTTAGCTATCTTACATTTATTGCCTATAGTAATCTTACTTCCTTCTGCAGAGCTCTCCATCTTTTTCTGTTCCGAGGCTAGGAATTGGACTAGGAAAGGCCCAAACCAGAAGCTGGACGATAAGAGCAACAGCATCAGGAAGTTCAGGAGGTGATTTGGTCCCAGTTGCTCCTGTTCAGTTGGAGTCAGCTGTTGGTCAATTTTTAGCACAGATGTTGCAAACCCATCCCCATCTGCTCCCTGCAGCTATTGAACAGCAGCTGGAGAACCTTCAGAATGAAAGGGATGCCCAATTAAAGGAAAATCAGTCTCCAACCAAAGATGTCCTCCAAAAGTAATTTACTTGACCTTTGCTTCTTTATGTTTGCTTAGGGTGACATATTCAGTTATTGTTTTCCTGCCCAACAGAAAACAAAACAGCCAAGTCTATTTATATGGATATGACTCATATAAATATATTTTGAATTTCAGGAGAATAGCTGAAGTCAGAGAGAAAGAAAGGCGGAAAATATTAGAGGAGATTCTATACTGCTTAATTGTACATAAATTTGTAGACAATGACATTTCAATGATCCCAAAAATATCTGAAACATCAGATCCTACTGGAAATGTGGGTTATTGGCCAAATCAAGAGCAGAAGCTAGAATCTGTACACTCCCCTGATGCATTTGAAATGATCATCAGTCACATATCTATAGTTCTCGGTGAGCGTGCTGTGGGGCCTTTGGATAGCATTGTTCAAATGAGCAAAATCAAACTTGGTAAGCTCTATGCTGCTTCTATTATGTATGGATATTTCCTCAAAAGGGTTGACGAACGTTATCAACTTGAGAGATCTGTGAGTAAGCCTCCTGAGAGTTTCCAGATCTCAACGAATCCTGACGAGCCAGCAGCACCGAGACAACTATGGGATCCAGATTCATTGATAGAAATTTACCCTGAAGATGGTGACAGAGAAAGTTTTGCAGTTTCTGATATTGAGGGTAAACCAGAGAGGCTGAGATCCTATGTGATGTATTTGGATGCAGACACATTACAGAGATATGCAACCTTAAGATCAAAGGAAGCAGTTACTGTGATTGAAAAGCAGACGCAAGCATTGTTTGGAAGGCCTGATATTAAAGTTTCTGGTGATGGTACCCTAGATGTATCTAATGATGAAGTTCTGTCTGTTACATACTCTGGTTTGACAATGCTGGTGCTGGAGGCAGTTGCTTTTGGATCATTTTTATGGGAGACAGAAAGCTATGTGGAGTCTAAATACCATATTATTAATAGCTAGAGATATTCTTTTGTACTTCAACAAGAAATATTTTTTCATCTTCTAGTTCTGTATATTGTTTACTCGTTCGAACCCACTAAGCATGCATTTTGTATCTGATAATCATCAGACTCATATAACATGTTTTACACGTATACTGCTTGCTGTATGATACAAATCCAAATTTCTAAGCTTTCAATTCCAGAAAATGCTGGTTTCCAGTGTGGTCCTGGCAATCTGTGAAAATGCAGTCTGAGTGTCATTCACGTCCAGTCGAGGAAACCTAGGTAAAATGGCTCCATAACTTCTGAAAACTGGCTATGCAGGTTAGGCATGGGTCCCAATCCCGAACTTGTTGGTTGTCAGTGGCTGTTCGATTGCTGGCCAAGGGACAGCAGGGAATGGCTCCTCTAAAGGGGCCTCCCTGGTTGTCGAACAGCCAAATTTAAGAACGTCAGAAAAACTGTTATTGTTTTATTATCATCCAGTAATGGTATTCTTTCTTCAGCTTCTTATATCTTGTTGAACAGTGGAGTCCTTGTGACATTGGTGATCCTTATATATATGCCTAATTTTATATGCTTTATTTGAGCCAAAGATTTATCGTAAACAGCCTCTCTACCTTCACAACGTAGGGGTAAGGTTGTCTGGATGTGTACACTCCCTTCCCCAGACCCCATTTGTGGGATCACCCCGGGTTATGTTATTGTTGTTCATTGTTATAAGTATGTATATTGGTGATCTCATGGAGCCATCATTACAATTCTAGTGGAAGCTTCTAAATTGTGCATATATAGTTTGTGTCTTAATTTTAGCCCCAAACATGATTGAGGTATCTGACTTGTGAAAGAGAAAAGCACACATGCTGATATTTGCAGGTAATCATCACTGCAGTGAAGTGGGAGTTTCTTTCATACTCATCTCATGTATGATTGTAGCCAGCTAATGAAGCCTTTCTATAAAGAGTTGCCAGGTCAGTTATCTTTCTTTGAGCAAGTTCTGTAACTTCTTGTTTTGTTTTGGGAGTTCTCATGATTCCAGAATTAGAAGTGGGGTGCCATGTTCATCTATGCCATACCTTGAAAACTAGAAAAGCCAAAAGCTTTAGTGAAATGATTTTCTGGGCCTACATGAAGACAGTAAAGGGAAGATATCATTGTTGTATATTGTATTTTACTTAAATTGGCCATCTTGAACTTGGTTTAGACAGACGTGCCTAATGATGACTCAAGACTTATCCTAGTTCTTTTTTTTTTCTTTGATAAAAGTGGTATTCGGGCCAGCTTGTCTGCTCGACTAAATCCATCAGGTACTAGTTATCTCCTCCACCACAAGTATGGCCGGGGTAACTCTGTCCACTAAAGTTTGAACAGATGAGAAGAAATCACTTAATGTTTTTGTCTCTGTTAAAATTTGAACGTAAGATCTCATGATTTTCAACTCACTCCATTGACCACTAGGTGCAAGAGTTATCCTAGTTGTTGCCAAAAAATTGTACTGTCCAAGTAGAACAAAAACAATTATTTTCGTATATATATTAACTTTTGATTTATTTGTAGTGATGAAGGTAGTTCATGCGTAACTTGAGGTCACAAGTTCATAACTTTCTTTGAAATTTATTCGTTTGTTTACTCTATTTAAATTTTGGTGGCATCACATATTATTCCTAAAAATTATAGTCATCTCCAAGTATTTTTATGTATTAATTTATTATGATTAACTCATAAATTAAGATGAAAATGTGTATTACTATTAATAAACTAGTGGTTTAGTAATAAAACTGTGTGTGAAAATATGTATCATGTATTCAAGATAAATATTGGTTGCGAATAAATTTTTACGCTTTTAAGATAGATCAAATCTCTTTGATCCTCTCATATGGATTATGATCATTTAAAGAAAAACAAATCTAGCTATGCCCTCTTTAATCATGAACAATGACGAAACGAGGTTGAATAAAATGTAGGAGGACATGATTCATGCGAGTAAATGCTAAAGCAATACGGTGTTTTAGATTTTGACTAAATTTAAATTTGCACATTGTAGGACCTATTCTAGGGTGATGCTTCAAGATTATTTTTCAGGACTCAAACTCGAGATTTTTAATTAGAAATAAATCTCAACCATCACACCTTAACACATATTGATAACTTTTTGAGTTGTCCATTTGCGTATATAAGCTACATACATCACCTACATGCCACAGTTCGAATTTCAGTTATATTATGCTAATTGCTAAGCATATTAAAATAGTAATTAAATATCAATACATTTAACTTCATATGTAGTATATATGAGATTACACTCTAATCTTCAAGTCCATATTAGATTTGATATTTTGATTGATATATATGGAGGACTTATTTATTACACTCTCAATATAATGGACATAACTCGCCTAATTGGGATCCAAACTCGCGGAAGCTTTAATTTTATAATCCTTTTACACATAAAGAATTTTTTTAAAAAAACATTATCTTCTATTTAAGTTATAAATAGTCATAATAGATCATTTTCATCAAACTCGCAATATTATAATCCAATTCAATTATGTTTTGGTTATTAAATAGAACTTTCTTTCATACTACTCCACCATCCCAAAAAAGTATGATTGTATAAAAAATTAGGTCTACTAAAAAAATTAATAAATACATGAATTGACATAGTTTATACATGGATATATAGTTGGAAAAACATGTTGATTTTTACTTTATTTTCTTTTTTCCTTTTCATAAAATAAATTAAAAATAAATCACATGGCAATCTAGTAAATAATCCCAACTACGAGGACTATTCTGTATTCTACCCTTCAAAACCGTAACCTGCCAAATCTCTCTGGTTTCCTCCTCTCTTTCTTCATGGCTGCATATTCTGTTACCATTTTTACGAATCGAAGAATCCAAAAGAAGAAGAAAATGAGAAGAGAACAAAACTTTGTATGATTTAGGAAGAAGAGAGAGAAAAAAACCCAACGTATGTATGTATATACAGAATTACAAAACCAAAAAAAGGCATGGATTATCGAGTTCTTTCATCTGTATCAAAATCAATAACACCTTTCTCTCTCCTTTTATTATTGTACATTTTTCCGGCGACGGCGGCCGCGGCGAACACGACGTATAAGGCGTTTAATCTATCGACGATTACTTTCGAAGAAGGATATTCTCCTCTTTTTAGTGATTTCAATATTGAACGATCTCCTGATGATCGAAGTTTTCGTCTCCTCCTTAATAAATTCTCAGGTAATTCATTTATTAATTAATTCAACCTTTTAAATTTACATTTTACTTTGCGAAATTTCACTGGATATATGTTATTGTTATGTGAATCGTCAATGTGTTTTGCAGGTTCGGGTGTAATTTCAACAGAATATTACAATTATGGATTTTTTAGCGCTAGTATAAAGTTGCCGGCCATATATACTGCCGGCATCGTTGTCGCATTTTATGTAAGTATCTAACAAATTATTAATATATGCAATTTTTTTTGGTATGTGTATTGATTTTTTTTTTGTATGTATATGCATAAAATATTGTTTAAGAGCCTAATTTTGACTACCTATTTTTGTCATAATATTATATGCATGTACAATTGTACCTGTGTATTTTGCATGGGGGAAGAGTTATAAGAAAATGCATGTAGTTTGATTATTACTATATTGCATCATTGTTCATTGGAATTTAAAATAAGTGATGTACATGGTATACAATTCGTTGAAGCAATCACTAATACTTATGTTAAAACATGATTATGGCTCTTTAACTAGCTAGTCCTATGTACGTAATGCAGAATGTTTCATGCACTGCAAAAATATATTGTGATGATCCATCTAGGTATAGAGGTAGCTGGTAGGCTTTAATATACGAGTTAGACAAAACCCAAAACTTTGTATCTTTTGTTAAGAAATTTATTAAATATGTACAAATTCAGAACTCAGTTACTAACACACATTTGAGATTGTTGACCATGTTTGTTTGTTGGAAGATGTTGTGTTTTTCATTTAATGAGTTCATATATGGATATGTAGACATCAAATGCGGACACATTTGAGAAGAATCATGATGAGTTAGATATTGAGTTTTTGGGGAATGTGAATGGTCAGCCATGGAGGTTTCAGACTAACATGTATGGAAATGGCAGTGTTAGTCGTGGTAGAGAAGAGAGGTATAGAATGTGGTTTGATCCAAGCAAGGACTTTCATCAGTACAGCATTCTTTGGACACCAAAAAACATCATGTAAGCTTCCTAATTATATTCCTTCTTCTCTCCGTTTATTATCAGTTTCAGTACTTCTATCGCTGACTAATTATTTTGTAGAATCGATGGCTTCAATACCAACTCTTATTATTTTCTGGTAATACTATTTGGTATTAGTGAATTTTGGTCGACTTATTTGGTAGAGACACTTTCTATCAAAACTTTCTCTATTCTTAAAATTTGAACCCGAATTCTTTAATTAAAAGCGAACGGAATAGAACATCTGAATGGTCCTCTTATTCCTTGTTAGTTTTAATAGAATAATCTCTTAGTTATGAAAAACATTAGGCAGCATGAAAATTGTTGGAAATAGTAAGTATATTATGCCTACTTTTTGGCCAAACGAGGAGAGAGAAATCTACTATTAAGGTTTCGACTCGTTTTCGAAAAAGTTAAAACACAAATTTATTTGGTCAGCTGTTGCTTTTGTTGAATAAGATAATGGTTAGCAAACATGGTACGGTGATGGAACTGTTTCACCTTTAATTAAAGGTTTTGAATTTGAGCTATGAGTATGGAGAAAGTCTTGTTGGAGTGTCACCCCGAATGAATCATGCGTATATATAGAGATCTAAAAATAAATGAAGTAAACAATTTTTTTCTCTGGAGTTTTCTTTTCATACATCTTTCTTTTTGGTCTTTGGTGGGTTAGTGTTGGATGTTTATATTATGTCAATCAGGGCGTCTTAATCACTAGGCCATTAAAGTCATCGCTTGGGGCTCCATATTTTTTGGAGCCCCCAATCTTTTAAAAAAAAATACTTATACATATTATTAAAAAAAATATTTTGTACTTAAAGTTTTGAAGAAAATGTAAGCAGTATAAAAATAAAAAAACAAAATGACATTAGTTTTCCCACTTTTCTAAGGGAATTGAAATTTTTTGGGAATAATTTCCTTAAGTAGGAAATTGTGTTTCCTTATTTATCTCCTAAAAATTTTACCCTATATTATTATTTACCTTATACTCATCTTTTTGTACTCTATTTTATTATTTTTATTCTCAATATTGAACTCTCTCCTACAATTTTTTTATTTACTGTTACCTACAAGTTACAAAAGAACAAAATTTGCTTTTGGTTGTCTTCTTCAAAATCTCAAGAAGTGTAACAAGCAATCATTAAATTGAAGGAACACAACTCTATTTCAATATTGTTATATCAACTTATCAAATTCGTGAGCCAGGTGTCTAACTTTATTTTATAGTTTTTCTTGAAAATTTATTATTGTTGATATTCTTAGTTCATAGGTATATATATTCTTGTTTTTAGTTATTATCAAGATAAATAAACCAAGTAGTAGATAATGATCTAATGGAAATACTCAATCAAATAAAAAGACTTGATTCTTTTCCTAATGCATATATTGCTTATAAAATAATGTTAACAATTCATGTAAAATATGCCTCAGTCGAAAGAAGTTTTTCGAAACTAAAATTGATAAAATCTTATCTAAGATTAACAACGTCTCAAGAGAGATTGGATGAATTAGCTATATTATCAATTGAAAAGGAATTACTAAAACAAATCGATTATAAAACAGTAATTAATGACTTCGCATCTAAACATACTAGAAAAGTAGATTTTAAATAAAAGTATATATGATAAATAAAAAATTAAAAAAAAATAAAAAAAATATTAGGGCCCCTCTTTAAGGTTTGGTTTTAGGCCCCCAATCTTGTTGAGTCAGCACTGATGTCAATAAATGTAAATACATGTTTTGCATTTTAAATATTTAACTATGGTCAGATGATATGTATTTTCGCTTTAATCATTTAACTTAGTGTAAAAACATCTTATACGGGTAAGTATTTACCATGTCAAAGTTGGTATGGCCCAGTTCATGGGAGCGTTAATGATTGGGCCAGCTGATGCAAATAATTAAGTGCAGAAAAATGTTGATTAGCTCATTAATTAATTAATCTGAATAGCTAATCTTTATTAAAGGGATATAAAGTTCTAATTGCTTGATTTATGTAATGCAACTATTACTTTTTCCTTTTTCTAGAAAAATTCTTAAAGCTGGAAAACTGGCGTGATTGGCTGTTTTCCAAATGACATTTGCACTAATTGAATACGTAAACACTTAAAAAATTGTCTAAACTTGAAAAAAAAGGTCAATAATCATGACTTTGAACTTAATTATTACTCTTTTTAATATCATTTGCTTGCACAAAATTTTCTTAATAAGTATTTGGAGGAACAGTAAAATTGTCTTAAAGTGTTCTACAAGTCACGAATTCGAATCAGGGAAGCATTCCTTATCCCTTGGGGTGAGGCACTTTCCCAAATCTTGTGTGAACACGAAATACTTTACGTATCAGACCATCATATTTTGTTCTTATCAACAAGTTTTTAGTTTACATTGCCACAATATTTACCATCAAGCTCATTAATATGTGTACATATACCATCAAGCTCATTTAACAAATTTTGTTTGTACTCTATAAATTAACGAGTACAGTAAATAAAGGACCACATAAGTAGGAAATATCAATGTCTTCTTGGCTTGCTACTAGAAAATGATCTCTTATGTGTACTTACTAGTATTTCATAGAATAAACTATAAAGTGATCATACTAAAGTTCACAACATTAATTTGTGGACATATTCCCTAAACTTATTGAAGATCGTACTTCCATTTTAGGTTCATAAGATGTTGAAATAGTCGCGTAACAATTATCTAATGTTGAAATTACGTGGTTAATTACCATAGGATTATACTTATATATACTGATAACATAAAGATTTTACACTAATTTTACCTGCTGCAACATAATATTGTATGCGATATATATTTTCAAGTAACTAGTTACACTTATTATAAGCAGTTACCAATGCTTTATATTGCTCTTAACTCTTTGTTCCGCACTTGTATCGGATCCTCAAAAATGTACTAACTTTAGAGAATCTCACATCCCATCAGCATTTTTGAAGAGTACGAGCAACATAGAACTATAGTTATAGAAGTCTTGATTTTGTTTCCTTTCTTTTACAGATTTTACATTGATGAAACACCACTTAGAGAAGTAAATCGCCATCCAGCAATGGGAGGTGACTTTCCATCAAAACCAATGTCTTTATATGCCACTATTTGGGATGCATCATCTTGGGCTACAAATGGTGGCAAAGCTAAAGTGGACTATAAATATGAACCTTTTGCAACAGAGCTTAAAGACTTAGTTCTTGAAGGATGCATAGTAGATCCAACTGAGCAAATTCCATCAACAAATTGCACTGACAGAAGTGCTAAATTACTTGCTCAAGATTACTCTAACATCACGCCCGAAAGGCGAAAATCCATGAAATTTTTTAGAGAAAGATACATGTACTATTCTTATTGTTATGATAACCTAAGGTACCCTGTGCCACCACCAGAATGTGTGATTGTTCAGTCTGAAAGAGACTTGTTTAGGGACAGTGGAAGGCTTAGGCAGAAGATGAAGTTTGGTGGGAGCCACAGCCATAGCCAAAGCCACCGGAAACACCACCCTGGACGGAGCTCTAGGCGGCGGAATAAGGTGGCTGGTGGTGCATCAAAATCTGGCCGACGTGGTTCTGCTGCTGCTGCAATGTGATAAGTTGTATAATTAAGGTATACAAGTTGAATATTATGGTTTGTAAAAAATATATTATACTCCTATAGTTGGTGATGTACCAAAGAGATTAGTATACATACACACTAGTGGTATAAATATCAATGTGGTGGTTGGGTGAAGAGTAAAAACCATATCCATTAATTTTATGAGTAATGGTTTTCTTGGTTTCTTCACTATGTATATTGGCATTTCATATTCATCCAAGTAAACCTTTTTACACATTTTATTGTAATTATCCTTCACAAGGTAGGGATAAGGTCTGCGTACTTCAAGTATGCAATGTGGCTTTGTGCATGATTTTTTTATTTTTTTTGTGGATTTGGTGAAAACTCTTTTATACAAGGTCAAACAACTTCTCCAAATTAGCAGCTCCTAAATTGAAAATGTCTTTTTGATACAACACATGTAGCACAATTTTCCACCATCAGTGAGATACAACAAGTTCTCAACACTCTTCTAGTTTGATTTTCCAGTCCTTATTTTCCCGTATAATTTTCTTGAGTTCATCTAGAATTTTCTGTAAACCAAAGCTAGCATCAACACAACGTTGCATCTTTGCAGGCATTGAGAGACGGCGAAACCTTTTTAGCATCTTGGAGATTTAGCCTTTGTACTTAGGTTAGCTCACATTGGCTTTAGAATAAGTAAGCATAATCTTTTTATTTTCAAACTCATCCTTGAATGACATAAAACAGTCAACTGAATGTGAGTCAGTGGTGGTATATATCAAAGTAATGTGTATGTTTGTGAACTGTGTCAAGTTTCCTTATTGGCTTTTAATCTAAAACTCTGTCTACTAATTAGTTGTTCTCTTGTACACAAAAGTAGTTGCCAAAGCTCTCTACTCTTTATTCTTATATATTTGCGATAAGATAGATTTGTTTGAAACCAACCATAGATTATGCCCAAGTTCTAGTATGTATGCCCAAATATACTGCAATCCTATTACAGCAAAATAACATCTCTAATCTCATCTTGCTTCAATGACAGTAATGGAACAATCATTAATTGAACATTGTTCTGTTTTGTTTGATGACGAATATGATTCAGCTTCATCTCTTCCTGTGAAAAATGCAGGTTGTTTTGCAGTTGGCAGTGACATACTTCCATTACCAAGCATTGAGATAACATCAGACATTGTTGGCCTATCTGTTGCTCCTTCTTGTACCACATAATAGTCCGACATGAATAACTCGTAAAAATTGTTCAGTGTCATAAAGATCTTCAAGAGCTGGATCCTTCAGTTCTAGTCCACACCCTTCTTTCCATAGTTCCCATGCCTAAACCAGAATGATCAATTATCTTAAACTTTGTACATTTAGTACTTCAAATATAAAAAGGATGTCAAGAAACACTTACATAACCTATTAAGTTGAGCGGACGATTGAATTGTTGTAAGCTAGCATTTCTCCTACCACTCAAAATTTCCAGCATTAAGACTCCAAAGCTGAAGACATCAGACTTGATTGAGAAAGCTCCTTCCATGGCAAACTCGGGAGCCATGTAACCACTGTGTATAGAAAACATTTTCCACTCAGTCAGTATATATATGTACACATGTTCTCTAGGTCTATATCAAGAAATAAGCTCAACTTACTATGTTCCAACAACCCTTCGAGTCACTGCCTCCGTCTCATTCTGTTTGAAAATTCTTGCCAGACCAAAATCAGCTATCTTAGGATTCATGTTTTCATCCAAGAGCACATTACTGGCTTTTAGATCTCTATGTATCACTCTCATTCTTGAGTATTTGTGAAGATAGAGCAATCCTTGAGCAATTCCTTCTATAATCTCAAAGCGCTTCTGCCAATCCAGTAGCTTCTTAGTTACAGGATCTGTCAATGACTGAAAGCATTTCATCAAAATTTTCAACGACTACTTGAATGATTATGTCTTATTTTGAAATGGTTACATACCAAAAAGGAAGAAGTCCAAGCTCTTGTGAGGCATGTACTCGTATATCAACATTTTCTCATCTCCGTGAATACAGCATCCTAGAACTCGAACTAGATTTCTGTGCTGAACTTTGGCAATTAGTATAAGCTCATTCTTGAACTCCGCAAGTCCTTGACCTGATGTTCTTGAAAGTCTCTTGACTGCCACCTCTCTCCCATCAGGAAATTCTCCCTGTCATACATTTTTACAGGTTATTACTACTACAGGAATTTTTGGGGTATATATATAACACACTGAAAATGTACCTTATAAACAGGTCCAAAACCACCCTCTCCGAGCTTGTTATCACTCGAGAAGTTGTTTGTGGCTGCCAGTATCAATCCAAAGCTAAATATCTTCAAATCTTGTACTTCCCGTTCATCTTCTTCTTTCAGATTTGTGTTGTTGAAGCTGTCTGCTGCGTTCATCTCGCGTATATGCTCGTCCTTCTTTCTTTTTTCAGCTATGTAAGAGAAGTATGTAGATATAAATACATGCTTAAAATAACTGATAAACAACAGACTAGTTAGTAAATCACTTTTCAGAGACTTACCTTGTAGTTTTTGTATTCTTGTTTTGACTAAGCAAACCAAACCACATATTAGCATTGTGATAACTATAGATAATACTATCCATATCCAAGTTTTTCCTGCACACGTAGCATGTTGAAAATTATACAGTTGATTCTTCACTAATACAGTCTATATATTGAAAATTGAAAAACTGTAAAGACAGAGAATGGATAGAAGAACTTTACAAATAGATATAGAAGGGAGGAAGAGTAGGGGTTGTTTTTACATTTGTTTAGCTGTGATTAGTTGTAGCCTTTTACTTAGGATATGCTGTATTCTGTTTTTGGGTGTTTGCAATAAAATGTGTTTGTTCGACCAAAAAATTAGTTCATACGAAGGTGTAGTTATGACATAATTAAAGACTAACCTTTAGATGATTTTGGTGAAACCAGAACATATCGTTGCACTGCATTACCACTCTCATCGACTCGAAAATCCCTCTTTCCATTCCAAATCAGGCAGCCTGTCCCATTGCTATTAAGAGTGGTGAACCCAACACAACTGCATTGCTCCCAGCACTTCTGCATACAATCACCAAGACTAATGCTTGTGTTATCATAATAACTAGTAGTAGTACCAGATAAATCTATAAAGTCTCCTCTCTTTTGCTCAAACTTATCACCGTCCTTTCGACACTCAGGCAACTGACTAGAGACACAACCATCATCACCTCCATAACCATAACAGAACTTATTATAACGGGTGTATATACTACCATCTCCAGCAGCAATAGCTCCATCTGAAAACAACTCAAGACTTGGGAAACTTCCCTTTGTAGCCTCAAATTGGAAGAACATCCCATCAGTACCGGATACCAAGTTGAGATTGTACTGATAAGTAGTACCAGAATCACGGAATGAAGGTAAGAATGGAAAACCTTGATCGTTCCAAGCCCCACTAGTCCAATAAATCTCTCCCCTTCGACTAACAACCAACTGAAATGCATCTTGAATTGCCTCCAAACTTAAAGTAAAAGCCCCTGGTGCCGGAATTATACTACCAACCAACCAAGAAGTTAGAGTCCAATTCTGCCTTGTGGTAAGGTTATAACCAAGTTTCATACCAGGCAAAATACAACTGGTAGGATGATCAAAGCTTTGCCATAAAGTCCGGTTCCGAGTCTCATCCTGAATCACAAAATTTCCTGAATCTTGAAGCCTAGCTATTAAACTTCCTGTCAATAAAGGAGTGGCAATATTCACAACTGTCTTTCCTCCACTGGTGATTTTCAATGCTCCTGTAGAATCTAATGTGAGCAATCCTGAGTTGTTAAATATAGGTGTATTTGGATTGGCTATCCATAATTTCTTCTCTACTGGATCACCTGCATACCATATTCCAAGATAAGTTTTATTTGTTTGTGGGATAGAGAAAAATCCCAACTTGAATCTTCCACCTTCTGAATCAAGTACCTGTGAGTGATTGAGTACATCACCAGGCTTCATTGAGGTTATTGCAGCTACAGATGGAAGGTTAATTATACATGTTTGGCTGCAGAATAAGGTCAAGATGAGGAAGAAAGTGTAATTTGCTAAAGATTTCATTTTGGCAGCCAGAAAGAAAGAAATGTTGCTGCAGATAATAATAGATTATTCCTTTTTAGGTTGTTTACTGTTCAAAGCTAATAATGCATTGGAGAATAGACAATTATATTAAACATTTTCCAGCCAGAAATTTTGAAGATTTTTCTAAGTAGAAATATTACCTTACTTGTAGGAAAATTTGTTGAAAGAGACAATCTTTAATTTTCTTGTTGAAATGTGAACTCAATTTGCATTTTGTTTCTGTTCTTTCTTTGACTTTTCTAAATTCTTTTTTCTTCCTCATATTTCTCTATTTCATTTTGCTGCTTGCTAATATAATTCAAAAAGATATCATATCTACTTGTTGAAATACACTGTGAACTTCATTGATGCATTGTTGAATCAAGATTAAGAATGTCCTTAACTCGTCGAGTAAGTTGTTTGGACTAGATTAGTTTGCATTCATCCTTATGAATTATGATCCTCAGATAAGTTATCCATTTATGTGGACCACAAAAAAATATCATCATTGATGAGTCTCCTAATTTTAAAAATATACAGGAACTAATAAATAAAGAGAATCTTACAATCTTAAGGTTGTTATACTAATAAATGTTATTACATTTAAGTGAGAAAATGCAAAAAAAGAAACTTATTGATAATTCTAGTCTTTGTAGGAAAGAGATTTAATGTATTGTTACAAAGACAGCTAAAGACAGCTATACAAGTGTTAACAGTACAAATTGACTAATCTATACCATAAGGAAACATGCTTTTCATGTATAGCTACTGAGTGTTGCACAACAGAGTACAGCAAGATAATGTCTCTAAGCTATCTTGCTTCAATGACAGTGATGGAACAATCATTAACCGAACATTGTTCTGCTTTGATACCTGATGAATTTGATTCTGCTTCATTTCTTCCTGTGAAAAATGCTGGTTGTTTTGGCGTAGGCAGTGGCATACTTTCATTACCAAGCATTGAGATAACATCAGACATTGTTGGCCTATCTGTTGCTCCTTCTTGTACACATAATATTCCAACATGAATAACTCGTAACAACAGTTTAGTGTCACATAAATCTCCAAGAACTGGATCCTTCAATTCCAATGCACACCCTTCTTTCCATAGTTCCCATGCCTAAACCAAAATGATCAGTATTCTTCAAACTTCAAGTATTTTAGTACTTAAACGGAAAAAGGGGTGTCAAGGAAAACTTACATAGCCTATTAAGTTGAGTGGACGATCGAATTGTTGTAAACTAGTAGTTCTCCTACCACTCACAATTTCCAGCATTAAGATTCCAAAGCTGAAGACATCAGACTTGATTGAGAATGCTCCTTCCATTGCGAACTCGGGAGCCATGTAACCACTGTATAGAGGACAGGGAACATTACCCATTTAGTCAATATGAAAATGTCTAAATGAAGTAAACCTATATCAAGAAATAAGGTCTACTCACTATGTTCCTACAACCCTGGCAGTCACTGCCTCTGTCTCATTCTGTTTGAAAATTCTTGCCATACCAAAATCAGCTATCTTAGGATTCATGTTCTCATCCAATAGCACATTACTGGATTTAAGATCTCTATGTATCACTCTCATTCTTGAGTATTTGTGAAGATATAGCAATCCTTGAGCAATTCCTTCGATAATTTCATAACGTTTCTGCCAATCCAGTAGCTTCTTTTTTTCAGGATCTGTCAAAGACAGAAAGCATTTCTGGTCAAAATTTTCAAAACTTACTTGAGCTATTAATTCTTTGTTTTGAAATGGTAACGAACCGAATAGGAAGAAGTCCAAGCTCTTGTTAGGCATGTACTCATATATCAACATTTTCTCATCTCCGTGAATACAGCATCCAAGAACTCGAACTAGATTTGTGTGCTGAACTTTTGCAATGAGTATAAGCTCGTTCTTGAACTCTACAAGCCCTTGACCTGATGTTCGTGAAAGTCTCTTGACTGCCACCTCTCTCCCATCTGGAAATTTTCCCTGTCATAAAATTTTACAGGTAATTCAGTTAATGCAATGATGGCACTGAAATTTTTCGAAGGCATATAATGTGATTATACCTTATAAACAGGTCCAAAACCACCCTCTCCAAGCTTGTTTTCACTTGAGAAGTTGTTTGTGGCTGCCAATACAAATCCAAAGCTAAATATCTTCAAATCTTGGACTTCCCTTCCATCTTTTTCTTTCAAATTAGTGTCGTTGAAGCTATCGGATGCTGTCAACTCACGTATATACTCTTCCTCCCTTCTTTTCTCAGCTGTGCAAGAGAAGTTTGTAGATATTTATACATGCTTAACATAATTGATAAAATAACATACTAGTTAATCATTTTTCACTTTTCAGAGAGTTACCTTGTAGTTTGCGCCTTCTCACTATAATGTAGCAGATGAAACCAAATATCAGCAAAGGGACAACAATAGCTACAACAATTACTATCCATATCCAATTCTTTTGTTGTCCTGCACACATAGGTTGCTGAGTGTTATACAGGTGACTCTTGATCTATTCAAAATAGATTAGTTCATAAACAAGATGTATTCCTAATATAAGGATTTACCTTTTGATGAAACCAGAACATATTTTTTCACTGTATTACCACTCTCATCAACTCGAAACTCCCCATTTCCATTCCAAATTATGCAGCCTATTCCATTGCTGCTGGTGATGAAGCCAACACAACTGCAGTGCTCCCAGCAATTCTTCATACAATCACCAAGACTAATGTTTGCATTATCATCATAATTAGAAGTAGCTCTACCAGTAAAGTCTCCACTCTTTAGCTCAAATTTATCCCCATCCTTTCGGCACTCAGGCAACTGATTAGAGACACAACCATCGTGACTTTCATAACCATAACAGAACTCATTATAAAGGGTGTATACACGACTGTCTTCACCACCACCAAGAATAGCCCCATTAAAAGTCAACACAAGACTTGGGAAACTTCCATCTGGAGCATCAAATTGGAAGAACTCACCATCTTTTTCAGACACCAAGTTGAGATTATACTGAAATCTGTTAGAAGAATCATGCAATGCAGTTAAGAATGGAAAACTTTGATTCCTCCAAGCGCCACTAGTCCAATAAACCTCGCCCCTTCAACGTATAACCAGCTGAAATGCATCTTGAATGGACTCCAAACTTAAAGTAAAAGCCCCCGAAGCCGGAATATAACTACTCAACCAAGAAGTTAAAGTCCAATTCTGCTTTGTTGTAAGGTTATAACCAAGCCTCATACCTGGAAAAAGCGTATCGGTAGGATGATCGAAGCTTTGCCATAAAGTCCTGTTCTGAGTTTCATCCTGATGCACAAGATTTCCAGAATTTTGAAGCCTAGCTATTGAACTTCTTGTCAATAAAGGAGGAGTAATATTCACAACTGTTTTCCCTCCACTAGTGATTTTCAATGTTCCTGTAGTATCTATAGTGAGCAATCCTGAATTGTTCAATAAAGGCGTATTTGGATTGGCTATCCATAGTTTCTTATCTTGTGGATCACCTGCATACCATATACCAAGATAATAGTTATTTGTTTGTGAGATAGAAAAAAATCCTAACTTGAATTTTCCATCTTCAGAATCAAGAACCTGAGTGTGATTGAGTTCATCACCAGGCTTCATTGAGGTTATTGCAGCCACAGATGGAAGGTTAATGATACATGTATGGCTGAAGAATAAGGTCAATATTAAGATGAAGATGGAATTGGTTAAATATTTCATTTTTGGCAGCTAGAAACAAAAAAAAAACAAAAAATTTGCTGCAGATAATAATATGATCATCTCTTTATATAGTTATCTGTTGTTCAAAGCAAGAAGTCATGAAGCTGAGAATAGTCAATGCTTTGAAACATTTTTCAGCCAGAAATTTTATATCATTTTCTGAGTGCAAATGATATTTGGACATGTTACTTGGAGGAAAGCTTGTGGAAAGAGACAATCTTGACTTTTCCTAGCAACCAATTTATATTTGGTGTCTCTTCTTTTTATTTGACTTTTCTATTTCTTTCTTTCCTTCCTGTTGTTTTAAACAAAACCAGCACGAAGTGGTCGATTTTTATTGAAAACTAAAAAGTTAACAAACAATTCGCGGAGGGGGACTAGACCAAAGCCTCCTAAGCTATAGTAACATGATCATGCAAAAGGTCAAATTTTAAAACCTTAAGGTTGCTTAATAATGAATATAATAATATACTTTAGAGAAGAAATGCAAGAAAATTTACTCAAATCTTAATCTGATGAATGCTGCAACTTTGAAGCAAAGTCATACAACAGGATAAACACATCTTCTATGTTCTACTTTTTGCCATGCTTTTTAAAGTTAATAACTCAAGCAAAAGAAATGTACTTTGCCTTACATTCACATAATAGAAATGTAACTAAACTAAAAGTACCATCTTTTGGTACAAACTCAGAAGAGCCAAAATATATCAAATCCCTGGAATCATATATCAATTCACTTCAAATAGATGCATGGACTTGCACTTAAACACTAATTACAAAAATCTTCTTACAATCACTCTCTACATATATCAATTCTCTTTGCTGTAAAACACATATCTTAGTCTATTTAGTCTGTAACTTGAATTGGCTACTTGGATGCCTCAACTGTAACCAATCAAGCTCTATGATGTACTGTACGAATAGTGGTGAATTTTAACATCCGTTGATAGGAATTCCATTTCTTCAATCAAAGAAATAGCTAGTTAATTGATGATTTGGGAAACTTTGTTCATTAGTTGATTCGGATTATTCCACAATTTGGAGAGGTGCTTCAGCAATAAAATACAGTTGGGCAAAGAATCTGAAGATAATGTCACACTCATGAGAAGCGAATTGTCCAAGTCTATATAAGTAGACCACCGATCCATTCCCCAATCCATGTGGGACTCTAGCTCACTCTAACCGTTTTAACTACAAGTGAGGGACTATAATATTGATTGAGGAGTAACACACAAAGTGACAGCTTATACTTCTTTATTCATTGGCTTCTGATGGTTTTTCTTGAATTCTCTAATATCCTAAAAATCCATTTTTCTTAGCTAAATTAATGAAATGCTGCACCGAGGTGTTTTACATTATCCGTTGTTTCATCACAAATAATAGTCCACAAATTTGCTTTGGAACATTGTATATGTATGTTTTGTTATTTGTTATTTCACATATGATCATGTACAGATATGTCTCTGATCATAAACTAGCCTTGAACTTACCTTCAGATGATTGCCTCCAGTTATTTTTTCATTGATTATAACAAGAGTTTTATTTTGTTTCCATACAGATCCTATTAAACTTCCTATGTTTTTTTTTGTTTTTTTAAACATTTTGTTTTTAAAAATATTAATTCTCCCATATTTTCACGAAGCCATCAAGCCTCCGATTCTAACTTATTCCGATATAACATCACTTGATGACTCTCACATACACAAAATAGAAAGAATAAGCAGAGATGAACAACAAAAAAGCAGCATAATGCCAAAAGCTCCTTTTGTTTTTTGAATATATTTTTCAAAAGTGATGAAAACAATGTATTCCGCCCTTGTATGTATCCTTGGAAGTTTCACAAAACCAGCTGTTTCTTGCACATACATATTTCATCATGTAAAATCCCTTAGTGTCCTACAAATACTCCTTACAACCTACTAGACAAAACAAAGCGAAAAATCATTGTTTTTTCTTCTCTTTTACTTGTGGAAATGGAAGAAAATACTTATGAGATGGAAAGCGCTTCAACTCGTAGGCCAAGATCAGTGGAAGATGAAGAGGACATATCTAAACAATATGTTCATAAAGTAGGAATGGAACTCGATAGGGATGATCATGAGGAGGATTATAGAGGATCATATGGAGGAGATGATCAAGAAATGAAGCCAACAAAAATTGAAGTTTTTGGATGGCATTTGTATGGGATGTGCTCCTACTTCATTCACACTGTGTTGATTCCAATTGTATTTCCCCTCATAATTAGCCAAACTTTGTATTGGCCACAGCAACCTCAGCTTGGCATTGTGAAGAATGCCAAGGGATTGGAGTGCAGACAAAGGGAGTTAGAACTGTAAGTTCGTAAACGATTAGTCGTTTTGACAAACTGAACTTGTTTGAAAAGATTTGATGTTTTAGAGGGAAAAACAGAACTACTGTTTTTCAGATTTGTCCTTACTTTTTCAAATAGTGAAATATTAACTAAGTACGCGATAAAGGGTAATTTAGACAAATATTCTTATGATTAAGGTCATGTTATATAGGATAAAACACCTATACATATGTTTTGTTTCTAGAAAAGAAGGGAAGACAAATGATAAGGAAACATAATTGGTGAAGCACTGGTGATATTTCTTTTATGTTTGCATCATTAGAACAGAAGAATATTTTTTCTTGACTTTACGACATAATTTATCATGAAGAATTAACCTAATAGTATATAATATGCATATAATCCATGTATAATATGTGTATAAATGTGTATAATCTATGTCTACCGGCTAGAAAAAGTAAACAGTGAATCTGACCAGCTATCCTCTAGTAAGCAGTATTCCGTTTCGTTTTCCATTTTTTGATGTAAATTACTTCTAATCAGTATTGTGTATAACCAGTATAATATCATCTACTATTTACATGTTGCATTGGAGGTTAAAAAGAATAAAAGGAACATGAAACAGATAGTGATTAATTAAGCCTATATCTACTTCCAGGTATGAAATGTTAACAAAACACAGAATGAATCTCTCTGGTACCGAGTATTCAGCACTAGAGTGGACTTCGATATCTTGGATAATTGGCCTAATTCTAGCAGCACCAGTTCTTGGATTTCTTTCGATCCACCTCGACTATGGCAGGAATCAACAGCTCATTGCAGCTGCATCGACAGCCATAGGAGGTTTGTTCTGTCTTCCAGCAGGATTTTTCAAGACTAGATGGATTTTTCCACCTTATATTGCTGCTATTGTTGCTGCCAATACCATTGTTTCATCCTGTCACGCCCGCCACCTTGGCCTAATGGTACGAGGCCTTGTTGGTTCACCTATCAGAAAAAGCCAATTCTCGGATAGAAAAGCTGTTGCTAGTTGGCTTTCCCTTCATTCCACTGCAGCTGGCTGCTTAGGTGCTGCTCTTATGTCTGCTTTTACTTACCATATGCTCAGGAAATCTGATAGCTTCACTAGCTTGTGGGTTGTGTCTATCTTTAGTGGCCTAATTTGGTTTATTGGAATGGTTCACATTGCTACCTCGAATCGACCTGGTCAAAATGCAGACTTGCATACCAATTCTGCTCCAAAAACTCATGTCGTTTCGATTTTCAAGTACCCTCATGCAGCTGGAAGTCTTGCTGGTGTTTTCCTGTCATCTTTCACAACAATGTGCATTTTCACAGCAGGGGTTCTTTATTCGATCGGAGACCTTTGCATCCCACCAGTAAACATATTATACCTATGGCTCACCTATTTCATCTTCCCATTAGTTTCCCTTCCACTTACTCATCCATTCCAACAACTTATAAGAGCTGATGCAGTGAAAATGCAACTTCTTGGATTCATACTATCAGCAATAGTCTCAGGATTCGGATTCTACTATCGCCACGACAACTGGAACAGAATTCACATATTCATCTTTGCTGCAATACAAACAACAGCCACAGGGATTTTACATGCATTTGGTAGAGTCCTTTGGCTAGATTGCTCACCATCAGGTAAAGAAGGTGCTTTCTCAGTTTGGTTCTCTTGGATAAGAGCCTTAGGGGCTTGTGCTGGTTTTGCACTTGCATCAACTTCACCTCAAAACATTGAAATGTCATTTGGTGTTGCATTTTGTGCTGCAGTTCTTGGAAAAATCATTCTAATATTTGGAAATATTAGTAACTTTGGAGGTGCAAAAGCTGCAGGACATGTTAAAGATAGTGAAAGAGGTTCACCAGTGCCTGCTGGCTTGGATATTGGTGTTGAAATCAAGGAGCCACTGTCAACTGAAGTTCAAGAAGAAGTAAAAGTTCAAATTTAGTGATGTATTTTAATGTTACTAATAATTTTTTGTGTGTTTTTTTGCCATTTTTGTCTTTTGGCTTGATTTGTTTTTTTGGTTGCTTCAAAAGAATATTTTTACTTACATTACATTGGTGCATGAACAAAGTTGTATATAAGATCTGCTCAATTCTGTATGTTGAATTTCGGAATTATGTTGGTCATAAAATTTTGGAAATCTAACTTGAATTTCGGAATTTAAAAAGTTTTCACTTTTTTCACTTAAAATCACTTGTAAAAATTTAAAAACAACTACAAGTTGTATTCATCACCAAAAAACAACTCCAATTTTTAAATACCATTTTTCACTTCAAAAACAAAATTTACCTTTTTCAAAATTTCACAATTTTTATTAGTTGTTGTTTAATTTACTTTGATTATCTTTATAATTTTTACTATGAATACTTTTCTTTCTTCAATATTTTTGTAATTTTTTACTCTTACATTTCTTTTAAGCATATTTTGAAAAATAATATTTTTAATCCTAGAATCTACGAAAAATAACCTTTTTATCCCAAAAAAAATAAAATATAGAGATAAAATTTGCATATACTTCATTTTTTTTGGGACCTCACTTATAGAGTTGTATTGTGAATATGTTGTTTGTGTTAACATGCTGAAAGGGTTCTAACTTCTAACACTTGAAAAAATATTTTTAAAAAAATCAATAAAAAAATGGGAATCTCTGGCCCAAAAAAAAACAAAAAAAAAATTCTTAACACTTAAAAAAAGACTTTATGAAGTTGACCTTTTTTTTCTCTATTAATATTTAATGTGATGTGTCATTATTAAATTCCTGACTCAAAATTAGGAAATTATGGAGTAAAGTCCTTTTTAGTTTATTTTGTCAAAATAAGAACTTCTAAGTTAAGAAAATTAGGTTATAAAATCACATTGCTTTGTTTTTCTTCAATAAAATCATTTAATTTTGTGTCTCGTGTCTTAAAAGGTAACTATTTAGCATTTAAATTATGGGAAAAAATCATATTTACTTTCTACTTTGAAAATTATTTATATCTATCCTTCGTTATACTTTTTAGTCATATATACACTCGTTGTTGTTATATTTCTAGGTCATATTTGCCCTTATAGTTATATTGTATTCAAATATATCGCTTGCCCTAACGAAAATAAGGATATAAACCAAGTATAGAGGTAAATTTGACTATTTTCTCAAAATACAAGAATAATTTAATCAACACTCTTAGGTATAGTTTTTATTTTATTTTTCTATCATCGAATATTTATTCACGCAAAATCATTAATATGGCTTACCTTAATGATCTGCTAAAGTAGTTAAACTTCTATTATTATATAAATATAAAAGAAAATCTAAATTATTTTTTGGCTCATGTTTCGAAGTGTATATTAAAGATGAATGATAAAAAAGTAAAAATATTATAAGAGCCATCTTTATTAAATTATAGTTTACTATTCAAAATAAAACAAAATTAATAATGTGAGCATCATATTTGTTTTTTTGTTAGACTTTTTACTAGCCATCCAAATCTGAAAAGGGAAAAGAAAAAGAAAGAAAGGGGGGAAAAGAATATTTCTTTTTACACTACACTCAAAAAATTGTCCAAATAACTTCTTGAAAAATAAAATATAAAAATTAATCTTGGAACGAAAGAAATACTTATCTTATCGTTGTGAAAGACTAATGTAATTATATTTAGTTCAGAAGAATGGTACTCCTATTATCTAATCAATTGAACAAGTCACTCTCACTATGAAAACAAAGTTTTGTAATTTATTTTTATGTAATTTTTAAATATATAATATTTTTATTTTTTTAAAATTATCAATGATTGAACCATACCTAAAATTGTTCTCCTTGATATAACAAATGACATTGGTCCCTGGAGAATAAAATTATTATTTTTTCCACCATGCAAAATTAAAAAAAAAATATATAGACAATAATTAATTGGTCTACATTTTTGGAAGCAAGAGTAATGTTTGGTCCAAAGTCATAATCAAGAAGTAGCACTTAATTAATACCACATACCAACAGGCCAATTTAAAGACCTTTTGCCATAAAAGAAATATTTATTATTTTAAAATATTTTTTTCACTTTATTTGAAAATATATTTTTGGATATAATATTCCAAATTCAATTTGAAATTATATTTTAAAATTAAAACGCAACTTATAACATGTTTTTCAACTCAATTTTGATTGTTGGAATTATTTTCTATTTCTCAAATGTTTCCCTATTTTTTAAAATTATAATCAAAACAACTCTATCTTTTACATTAAGTATTAATCATCAATAAGCGATGAGGATTAATAATGTTGACTTATCTTCTTGATTAATTGATGAGGATTGATTGAGAAATAGTACATTAAAATATTTAATGAGAAGAAATTATTCGTACAATGTGGGAAAAATATTTTTCAAAATATTATTACTCTAATGTTGTTGATTTTGCACTGATGAATTTTTATAATAATATTTAAAAATTGATGTGTAACCGCATATAATAGCGTTTGGGTATGAGATCCAATTTATAACACAATTATGTGATTATCCATCATGTAGTATTACTCTTTTAGAATAGAGATTTGATTGTTTGTTTTAGGTCAATTAGTCAAGTTAGATAGTTTTGTTAGTTCTTAGTAATTGTGAGACGTGAATTATATTTCATGCTTTTTTAGAAAAATACATTTAAACATAAACATTATCATAATGTTAATTATTTACAAAAAGTATTATCAAACATAACTTCATTTTAACTCCAATTCTAAAAAAAATCAATTAAAATGGAAAAAATTTAGACCGTCTTTCGCCATATATAGATTTTAAAGTCGAAACTTGAAATTGAAGTTGTGATGTGTTTGGACATGCATATTTTACGTAGAAAATTTCTATAAAAAAAACTATTAGAAACTCATAAATATTTGAAGATCTAATTTATAATCAAATAAATATTTAAAAATAAATTTTCAAAAACTGATTCGAAATTATAAACTATAGCAAACACAAGCTTAAAATGTCAATATGGAAGCAGCTAATTAAATTAAGTTTCAAAAATGGAAATGGAAATGGAAATATCTATAAAGAGTAATTTGAGCACACTACGTTTTAAACATCTTTTATATCATAAAATTACAAATTGAAGTGTATAATAGATTAGTCAATTGTCTTTTTTTATGGGGATTTTTGTTTATTCTTCTCCTAAAACTTAGCACATAGAGTCGTAGTGATAAGAGATAATAATTTCATAATAAAATACATAATTAACCTTATTTTGCAGTCTATTAAAAATATTATTTAATCTCAAAATTATTTATATTATAATAATGAAATACGTTATTTCATATGTATAAAGAAATACCTCGTACTTAATTTCTCCTTTTCCTACAATTTTTTGCTAAAATGAAAAGCTCAAAGAATAATAAAAGGCTTCAAGAGGAGGATATGGGACAAGAACAAATGACTTTAATTTTTTTCTTCTAAGCAACAGCTTTTCTGTTTCAATTAATTATGTAAATAAAGATTAATCTCAAACAAGTTAATGCCTCAACACTAAAAAAGCTCTACTTAAATCTTAAATTCTAAAATTTGAGAATAACGAGGATTGTGATAAAACGGTTGAATTAGAAATTTCACATTTGAGTCCACGTGAATAGGGACGGAGCTAGCTTGACTGCTTGGAACTAGGGGATTCATTCTTTTGGCGGAAATACACTATTATATGGTTATATTTTATATCTTGTTGAAATCTTCTTCGATGAGTTTATGCGTTTATTTTTTTCTAATTTTGAACTCTTTCCGTGGAAATTCTGGTTTATCCACTGCATGCATGTGAAGAAACATATTTTTGTTGAAAGCGTTGACCTCAAAATTAAATCATGCAATGTACAAATTTAAATTTAATGAAGGTTTAAATATAAATAGCGAGCATGAGTAAAAAAAAAATCTAAAATGTTTAGTAAGCAACATATTACAGGCCAGGTGCATTGTTGAGACACCATTTAATTTTTTACTCCACTAGGGAAACTTTTTTTTATATATATATTTTTATCCTTTGATTCCCACTTAATGAAAAAGTTGGAATAAGGAAAAGGCAAGGAAAGTGCTAAAAGGAGATAAATTTTGCCACTTTCCACTTTTGATTTTTCTTTCTAGTTTAACTTCAACAAAATTTATATCTATATAAATAAAAAAAATATAGAATTACTATAGTGGTGAAAGGAATTAAATTCATATTTACTATAGAACTATAAAAGTGCAATATTGGATCCCTAAGAAGTAATGAGTCATTAGATAAAAGTGCAATATTGGATCCCTAAGAAATAATAAGTGATTAGATTTAAGTGCATAATCAAATTTAATAGGATTTCAATATAAACATCAGATAAATTAAAAAATAAAATAGTAAATAATAAAAATTGTCCTTCTCTAATTTAAAAAAAAATAGAAATTAAAACAAAAAATAAAGTTTATCACAATTTATCTGGTATAAAATTATCCACATGTTTTATATATAATATACTCTATAAGTTTTAAATTGAATCAAACATCTACTAATAATATATATATATAGTTATCCACTAATATCTTATTTTTAATCTTGTAGTATAATTTACCATTATAAATTTTGATATAACTTATTCATCAACCACTAACTCTAAATGACATGTTAAAGGTTTAATTTTGACTCTATACTTTTAAAAGTGCAATAACTTCTTTTTCATATCATTCTATAAGTAGATTACTTCATGGAGAATTTAATATGATTTTCACTAAACAAATTTATGAAATATATATATATATATATATATATATATATATACTTATAAAACATTATTTTTTTCAATTATTGATAAATGTATAATCATCATAAAATGAAAGGATTAAACAATTATCACATCAAAAGGACATGACTTAATTATGAGGGCAGTTTGATTGAAAAAGTTAAAACAATCTTCTTCTTTTTTGTGGTGTTTGCTTTAGCTATACAAAGAAAAAAAAAAAAATACTCAATCCCAACTTAGATTCATTTTTTTAATCAATTTTAATTATTTTTTTAAATACTCATTTTGTCCTTGCTGAAATATTTCAAATAATTTATAACGATACAAATATATATAACTATTATTTAGTTAGACTAGTGATCAATAGCTAAAGAAAGTGAAAGAAGTAGAATTAAACCATTCATCTGAAAAAAAAAAAACTACCAAGCTTCAACGTTTGAAATTTCAGCACAGTCATTTCATAGTAGCTCGTTGCTACAACTTCTATTTAGTTCCTTTCGTGCTTACTCACTTCACTCGTTCTCATTAATAGTGATTCTTCATTCTTTAGATAGCTGTGCGAGAGCTTTAAAATTCCATTCAGTTCAGATCCTTAGTTCCAGTTGAATCACAATCATATAGAAATTGAGACAGAAACCTGCTTAATTTTATTTCTTTCTTAAACTACGTATCAAATATAAATTAAGAAGAATGAAAGACATAGTGCTTAGATTACCAACTTTTTCAATTATATCCAACCACTAACCAATTAAAATCAGACAAATGTATAGCAAAAAATTCAACACAACATACTGTCACATTCTCTTATACTCACCATACTGTCATTTTAACAATCTGCAAAGAATTTGAGATCACTCTCGTGTTCATTCAGACAAAAAAAAATGTCATAAACCCAACAAAAACTCACCCACCCCTTATATAAAAAGCAAGAATGAACACAAAAAAAATGGAACACATGCTATAAATATATATAGAAAGAGAAAGAAAAAGAGTGAATACAAAGAAGGGAAAGAAAGAGAAGTAGGAGTAGTGGGTGGTTGTCTGCAGAAGAAAAAAGAGGAAAAAAGGAAGTCCCTTTCAGTATTTAGTCCTCTCTTATACAGAGGAAACAAAAAAAGAAAAGAAAAAAAAACCCTAGCTTTTGCTTAAACATCATGTGGGGGTTGTCATAAACAAGTAAAGTAGCCTCTAACTCTTCAACAAATGCATTCTTGTTAAGATATTTTATGTACCCAGATCTGAAAAGAGTCCCTTTTTGCTCTCATTATTGTTGGATTTTGAGAAAAATGAGTTCTTTAAAGGAAAACTGAAGTGGGGTTGTTTGTTTAATGTTTGTGTAGCTTAAAGATTGGATTTTTATGACTTTATGTTAGGAATTTGAGGTTTTGGGGGTTATTTGGAGGAACTCATTTTCCAAGAAACTTTTGGGGTTTGTTTTTGTGGTGGTTTAATTGGGGTTTGGGGGTGGCATCTTCTTGGGATTTGAATTGGATGCATTGATTTGGGAGGTTCTTTTTTTTGCATTGCATTTTGGTGGTGAAGGCAGGAAGTACTGGCTTTTCTGTTTGATGTGTATGGTCTGGAAGTTGAAAGAGCAAGGATTGAAGTGATTTTGTTGGAATCCCTGGTGTTGTTACATTGTGTTTTCAGCTAATAACAGTTATTGTTTCTGGAACATTGTGAAAAGTTTGAGCATTTTCTTAGTTGTTGGGAAAGTGATCTAGATTAAGTAGTTGATTACTTGGAGCAAAGGAGCTCCATTGGTGGAAAAATTGGTCACTTTTTCTCTGCTTTTGCTAATTAACATCCAAATATTTGCACTGGAGTGGCTAGGAGTTCCTGGAGCTGTCACCATGTCTTCCTTGAGTAGGGAACTGGTTTTCTTAATCCTCCAGTTTTTGGATGAGGAGAAGTTCAAAGAAACAGTTCATAAGTAAGTTTCTCTCTATTAAGCCTTTTATCATTAAAATCAAATGCCAATATAATTTAGTGAATGAAATGTGATTTAGTATTCTAAATTGATTTTTCCTTTCCTATCTCATTTCGATTAGAACCGATGAATGATGTAGCAAACTGATCACCTTGAGTCAGATTTAGATTTGCTTTGTTTAAGGAATTTTCAGCTTAATGCTGAAATCTTATGATTGTTTCCTTTTGGGTTATTTGACTGTTCTCTCTCTCATTTCATCATTTAGCTAGAGTCTAGAGAGCAAGTTAGATGATATAACTCCTAACTCTTAAGGGGGTGTAATGTTAATTCTCTAGTTCTCTTCTCATGTTCCATTATACCATAAAATTGCCTGAATATTAACTTTAGGTTGGAGCAAGAATCTGGTTTCTTCTTCAACATGAAATACTTTGAGGAACAAGTGCAAGCTGGTGAATGGGATGAAGTTGAGCGATACCTTAGTGGGTTCACAAAGGTTGAAGACAACCGCTATTCAATGAAGATCTTCTTTGAAATAAGAAAGCAAAAATATCTTGAAGCTCTTGACAAGTGAGTTCAAATGTCATTCACCGTTAAATCGTTCCATAAGTTTCAGCAGCACCTCTAATCATTTGGTTGGTTTCTGAAATATATCTGCCAGGCACGATCGAGTAAAAGCAGTTGAGATTCTTGTGAAGGACCTTAAAGTTTTTGCTTCTTTTAATGAAGATCTCTTCAAGGAGATCACCCAGTTATTGACTCTTGACAATTTTAGGTATTAAATTTTGGCTTGAAGTGTGATGTGTACTCTCTTTCCTTTTGTTGAGGATTAAATGAAAATCTTTTGTTGTATCCCTAGGCAGAACGAGCAGCTCTCCAAATATGGGGATACAAAGTCGGCAAGAAATATTATGCTGGTAGAACTAAAAAAGCTTATTGAGGCAAACCCTCTGTTCCGTGACAAGTTAGCTTTTCCCTCTTTCAAAGCTTCACGACTGCGGACTTTGATTAATCAAAGGTTCTATGCTAAAGCGTGCTTCATATCTTGCATTTAATCCACTGAGGTTATCTATCTGGGGATGTTTAATGCTTCTTATACTTCCATAATATGCGAAAGAGATTCGGCATGATATTATCTACCATCAACCATTTAAAGATTACCTCAATTAGAAGTGCCGATCAAGTTTGTTTCAATTCCTAGCTAAGCAATGCCTTGGGGGGCCTATTATTCCGCCACTACTAATGATAATATTTATTGCTGTTTGCTGTTGATATTTTTAATGATGAGATCAACCCCCTTCTGTGATAATCTGATTTTCTTGGTGAGACTACATTATTAAGTTTTGTGTCATTTGGATTTCAGTCTTAACTGGCAGCATCAGCTATGCAAGAATCCACGTCCAAATCCTGATATTAAAACACTTTTTACTGATCATACTTGTGCTTCTAGCAATGGAACTCGGCCTCCTCCTCCTGTAAATACGCCTCTTGCTGGACCAGTTCCAAAGCCTGGGGCATTTCCTCCACTTGGAGCACACAGTGTGAGTAGAGTTCATTAAACATGTTATTCCCTTAAGAACGAAACCTCTTACTTATCTGCTAAACCATTCGCTATGTTCCATGTGGTGTCTCAGTTATTTTAGTTTTCTTATTACAGCCATTCCAACCAGTTGTTTCACCTTCACCAAGTGCCATCGCAGGGTGGATGTCAAGTGCAAACCCTTCTATGTCTCACACTGCTGTTGCTCCTGGCCCCCCTGGACTCGTGCAGGCTCCTGGCGCTGGTCTGTTATATTATTATTGGTTTGGAGGAAATTGTGGTTGCATTTCCAGAAAGTTAGCATTTTTCTTAAACTAAAGTTGTCTACTGTAATGTCATCAGCTGGCTTTCTAAAACATCCAAGAGCTAACCCAGGCGGTCCTGGAATGGACTTTCAAATGGCCGAATCAGAGCATTTGATGAAACGAATGCGTGCTGGTCAATCTGATGAGGTGAGATTAGAGTAAGATGGACATAGCAAGTTTGCGAGATTACTTCACCGAATTGATTAACAAGACAAGCAAACACATTTTTTTTTTAAATTCTCCAGGTATCCTTTTCTGGTTCAACTCATCCTCCCAATATGTATTCACCGGATGACCTTCCCAAAACTGTTGTGCGGAATCTTAGCCAAGGATCTAACGTTATGAGCATGGATTTCCATCCACAACAACAGACTGTTCTTCTAGGTTGATTCTGATTGGCCCCTCTATAGTTAGTACGGGAAGGGTTAATTATGATTATTGGGTGTTTATGTGCATATTCCTATTCAAAATTGTGATATATCATTTGAGTATTTTGTAAGTTAGACCCATGGATGGGAAGGGGGCATTGTGTGGTTTTCAATTTCTGTTGGTCCTAATTTCCACCTTTTCCTGTATCACCATGTAGTGGGTACCAATGTTGGTGACATTAGCATTTGGGAAGTTGGATCTCGAGAACGGTTAGCGCATAAGTCCTTCAAGGTTTGGGATATATCTGCATGCTCAATGCCATTCCAGGTGAGAATTTCTTCCGGTTTTTGAATTCTAATATTGCTTCTTTGATCCCCCCAATTAGTGAAACAATTTTTGTTTCCAGTCCATCATTAAGTGGACGTTTGGACATAAAAATTGTGAAATTTGGAAAAAGTTGAAAATGGAATTTGGAAATTGGAGTTGTATTTCGACATGAATACTAATCGGAATTGTTTTTGAATTTATGTGAGTGATTTGGAGTGGAACTTGTGAAAACAACATTTGGGAGATTTTCGAATTCAGAAAAATTGTAACTATTCTATGTCCAAACAGTTTTCTGGAAAAAAAGTGAAAAATAGTCACGGCCAAATGGGCACTTAAGCGTGAATCCTGTCCCATAATGAGATGCCAAACAATTCAGTATTGTACTGCATATTATTTGATCTTGGCATACTATCGTTCAGTGAAGTGTGAACTACCTTACTTCACAGTTCACATATTAACATCTTTTTAGCACAAATCAGAATACACCCCAACCCCAATAAACAAGCTCCAAAAACTCTCTTTTCTTATTTTTTCAGTTTGTTAATGGGTTTCACTAGATTCAGGATGGAAAGAGTGTGTCTATATTACTCCCTCCGTTCATTTTTACTTGTCACTGTTTGACTTGGCACACCCATAAATAAATGATGTTTTGATTAAGTCTTGAAAAATGATTTGAAGAACAAGTATTTAATGTTGAGGGTAAAACATGGAAAAAAAAGAATTGCCTTTTCTTGTTATGTCAAAAGTGGAAGTAAAAATGAAAATCTATTTTAGGAATAAGTGACAAGTAAAAGTGAACGGCGGGAGTAAGTCATATTTCCTCAATTTAGCATATTTCTAATTTCTCCCTTTTCTTCTTTGGGTTGTAGCTTGTAAGATTCACTTTTGCTTCCCTAATTAACATGCTTTGGTTGCTTATCATTCAGTCAGCATTGGTCAAAGATGCCACTGTATCAGTCAATCGATGCGTGTGGGGTCCAGATGGTTCTATACTTGGTAAGATGGTCTTTTATTGGTTCACTTTTTATTTTCTGTGATAAGTTTTTGCAGCTTTAGGAACTCAATTGTACCCATGGTTTTGTCATTTTGCTTTTTGTAGGTGTTGCCTTTTCGAAGCACATTGTTCAAATATACACATACAGCCCAGCGGGAGAATTGAGACAGCATCTAGAAGTAAGCCATGCAAAGAAACTCTCTCTTTGTTTCACACCCTCATATCAATAATTACATAACTTATTAACTCTTCATATTCTTTCATGTTATAGATTGATGCTCATGCTGGTGGTGTTAATGATATTGCATTTTCCCACCCTAATAAGCAACTCTGCGTAGTGACGTGTGGGGATGACAAGACAATCAAGGTAATCTCTTTGACATGATAACATAATATTAGTGTTATGTTTTCCTTTAGTTAAAAAACAGAAGAAAGCTGTTGGTATGGGATTATGGTAGGATTTATTTTCTTCATTATTTGCTTTCTTGTAACAGGTCTGGGATGCAGTAAGTGGTCGTAGACAACATATGTTTGAGGGGCATGAAGCTCCTGTATATTCTGTCTGCCCTCACTACAAAGAGAGTATCCAGGTAAACCAATTGCATTCTGTGGTTTCTTTTCTCACAATATCGACTCTTGGGCTGCTGAGCTTTTTTCATGGGGCTTCTTTGAGGGGCAAGAAAGCCATCTTATAATATCATATTGTGTTTGAAAAAGAAGAATATTTTCTGAATTTGTATTTTGCAGTTTATTTTCTCTACGGCCATTGATGGTAAAATTAAAGCTTGGCTGTATGATGGCATGGGATCAAGAGTAGATTATGATGCTCCTGGTCTTTGGTGCACAACAATGGCATATAGTGCTGATGGAACCAGGTTGGTCCAAAAGCCAATACAATTCGATCTTTGTTTAGTAAGTGACCTTATTTGTTTCAAATAAGGAAGCTTTGACTATTTTTATGCAATGCATGTAATCTTACTTTTCTTTCTTCGATAAGATCTTATATCCTTGTGATGCAAATTTTGGTTCTACATTTTTTCTCCATCCTTATATCAAGCTAAAGTAGTATAATGATTCTAAATCTACTAGCTTCTTTATCTTCAAATTTCAGACAACGCATTCTGTTCTTGTTTTTTTGTGTTATCTTTCTGCACTTTCTTTCAAGCGGATTGTGTATATCATATGCATTCAGCATGTCATTCCAAAAACCCAAAAGCACAAAAAATATTAACTAGTCTGGACAAGTTTTCTACCCCATCTTATAAAAAAGGTCTATGGACAGGTTTCTCCTGCCATTGGAGCACCTATGATTCTTTTTAGCCAGTCACCCAAAAAATACTTGCTGGAGTAGTGAACCATATCCTCCCGTCTTGTGTGCTCAGCTTTCGTCCAGTCCAACTCAATGAACTCCTTGAGTTGAGTTACATACTCTGGATCGTCCAGAAATTTGATGCTGAATTAATTGATGGTTTAAATCTTCGCATTCTGTTTCACACATAAATCACCTTAGAATATGCTGGTGCCTCTTTTCTGTTGATTAACTTGTGTCAATTGGGATTTTATGAGACCCAACCAACCAAGACCAACAACTGTAGAAGGTGATCTGCTATCCCAGATAGATTTCCAACTTATAAGGTCATTATATAGGTTGTTAAATAGAGGAGGACAACAATTTACAACCAGTTCACAATAATATTTTCCATCCTCCATTTGTTTCCATCTTATTGAGTCTTTCATTTCCTATTTGATATGCAGAGCTGCTAGCTATTTTAACAATTGGGCTGATCTGTGTGTATCTCAATTTTCAAAGTTCCCTCTGAAAGATAGATTTCATCCAGATTGAGACTGAATTGGGCTACTTTCCCTTCAGTATTAAGAGCAAAACTGAACAGTTTAGCAAGGTATGACCAACCCAAGCATCATGCCAAAATCTCAATTTCATCCACTTCTCGTGCTGAGAATTGGAAGTTTAAGAACATCCTTCCATAGGTTCCTAATACTCTTCCAAACCGCAGCACCAAGGTTTAAGAACTCCAATAATCAGCAGTGTGATATTTTTAGACTCTCCACCAAATATCTGGTGTCACTTAAATAAAAGGATCTTATTATACTGTCTTTGACATTTGTATACCGAAACCTCCCACTTTCTTTGGTAGTATTGCTGGACTCTCTTGTTTAATGGAAATGTATCTTTGTCCCTGTTCCTTCTAAACTTTTTACGTCTCCTCTCAAATTCAACAGGTAATGGGCAAAGAGACATGACATATGTTGGTTGCTATCTAGAACCCAATGTGGACAATTCTTCCCCAAAATGAGTGATATTGTCTTGTTCGCCTTGAAAATCTTTTTCCACCCTATCAAGTCCCCCCTGCCATATAATCCCATCCTTGTGTTTAGTCCAAAGGGGATGCCATGTTAAGTGGTAGGGAAGGAACCAACTCCGTAACCTTTAATTTCTGCTAACTAATGAATGTTTTGCACCCGGCATAGACAAAAAACATTAGGTGATTTCTTCCTACTTGCTTAGACTTGGTGGGAGGTAATAGGTACTCTTTGAATAGTCGAGGTGTGCACAAGCTGGCCTGGACACCACCTTTACAAAAAAACTGTTCTGTTCGTCATTTACAGGGATAAAGATGGCTCTATGTGAGATTTATAGTCTACCTAGAATTTTCCTCAAATAAACCAACAACAATGCCGAGATGCTTAATTGCCTAATTCCTACTCTAGGTTGACTTCATCAAGAAAAACATCACAAAATATGAGTCATCAGTATAAAGCATGAGAAAAATATGTACAGACTTGTTGCTATCAGTGCCGGCTGAAAGTCCTTCGATCCAGCTAAGCCATAGATAGTGTTGTTTATCCAGACCTTACTACTGGCTGTGACCTGCCTTGTTGGTCAAGTTCAATTCATTTTGTGTCCAAAAAGTCAGCATAATCTAACCATCTTGCCCAGATTTTTTGAACTGAGGATATGTCCCAGCAGTCTATCTTAGTCTTTTGCAAACAGTAAACATCAGCTCTCTATGTTTGAGTCAATAGTTTGATACTTGTCCATTTTTTGCCTTTACCTGCCATAATTCGTATTGAACTCAATCATCTTTAATTCCTTTGCTGTTTGTGATTTCATTGGTTTTCCTCCTTTTATCTCTAATTTCGGTTTCTTTATTGAAAGACATGATTAAATATATAAAAGTATCTCTCTAGCTTAAGTTGGTGGGATATGGTCACACACTTCAACATGGTAGTAGAGATCTCATGTCACCCATTATCAAAGAGAATCTCCACGTGCTTGACTCGTGAAAAAGAATAAGCCGCACTTAAGATGGTGTGTTGGAAGACATTATTAAATAAATTAAGTATGCTTTCTCTAATAACTTAAGCTTTTGAATGAGATGGTCACACACTTCAATATCGTATTGTTTTCTGAATTCATACATACTCCTGGTAGAGTGCTCCCTGTAGTAGATTTTCCAGAGCTCTTTTCAAATTCTTAAGAATTTTAAGAAGTCCCTTCTTCAGTACTCTTATCAAACATGCCACTGCCCAAAAAAATGAAGAAGGGCTAAAGTTATGGGCACCCCCAAGGCAAAACATGAAGCCATTAGAGGAGGACTCATTAGGGTGAATTTTATACTCAAAGGTGCCATGATAGAAGATATGACTGCAATAGTGAATGAGTGAATGATGCTTATTGAAGGTAGAAAAATGAATTGTAAAGAGCCTTCAGGATTTTATGATAAATGTCTGAAACAAGACACTTTTTTGAGAAAGATCTTTGAAACAAGAGAAACTTGTTTGCGTTTGATTTTTTTTAGTCATTCTTAACTTCTCCGTCTTCTTTCAGACTTTTCTCTTGTGGGACAAGTAAAGAAGGTGAATCCCATCTCGTAGAGTGGAATGAGAGTGAAGGAGCAATCAAGAGGACGTTCTCTGGCTTTAGAAAGCGTTCATTAGGTGTTGTGCAGTTTGACACAACGAGAAATCGTTTCTTAGCTGCGGGTGATGAGTTCCAGATAAAGTTTTGGGAAATGGATAATACCAACATGCTTACAGCTACTGATGGAGATGGTGGATTGCCTGTTAGTATTGCTGTTACTTGAATCATTTGTTTGATTGACATTATTGAAACTGAGAATTCTTGAACGCCATTTTTTCTTTTCAGGCCAGTCCTAGACTAAGATTCAATAAGGAAGGCTCATTGCTGGCTGTCACGACGAGTGATAACGGAATCAAGGTTCTGGCAAACACTGATGGACAGCGAATGCTGAGGATGCTGGAGAGCAGGGCATTTGAGGGTTCTCGTGCGCTTTCTGATGTCAATGTTAAGGTAATATTGATCCTCATTTGGGGAGTTATGGTTTCTTTACTACACAAGGCCCTTAACGAATACCCTTCGGGGTGGCCCAGTGGTTTGGGCTTGGGACTTCCATGTTGGAGGGTCTCAAGTTCGAAACCCCTTGCTAGCAAAAGCAAGGGGTTTGCCTTCTAGGTCGAGCTCGTCGCACCAGGATTGCCTAGGGTTACCTCTCATGTGTGGTTTGGGAGCTATTGCATAGGAGCGGGGTTTTACCCAGTGCGCACCCAATGGGTAGCGGCTGCAGGTTTCCCCCGTCGTTAAAAAAAAAAGAAAAAAAAGGGCCCTTAACTAATGTAAATTGTCATATTCATACTACCAGTATAATGGTTGTCTTTAATCTTGATGCACTTTGCAGCCACCAATTGCTGGTTCCTTAGGTCCAATTCCTAATATATCTGGCTCGGCACCTCAAATCATTGAACGTAGTGATAGAACTCAGCAATCAATGTCTATCGGCAATCTGGTATTTATCTGCCATGATCTCCCCCTCCCCCTCTTTATTACCTTTGACAGGGAAATGCATGGGACTTCCTGATCTTGTCGTTTGAAGTATAATTCTATTATATTTGAATTATCATGCTTGTCGTATCAATAGGCCACCATGGAAAGCAGCAGAGTTCCCGATGTAAAACCTAGAGTTGCAGAAAATATGGACAAGATTAAAAGCTGGAAATTCTCTGACATTGCTGACTCATCTCAACTTAAAACGCTAAAGTTGCCAGACCCTCTGTCAGCCAGCAAGGTTGTTATAAAACTTCATCTACATTTTTAGTTTCACTTGCTTGTGGTAGGTTCTCTTTTGAAGACTAAAGTTGGTGGTATCTTTTGTTATAATCCTTGTTGAATTGAATTGTGTGACTACCTCATATAAAAGGTTTAGAAAAGACGATTTTATTTACTTGATTATATCTCGAATACACTCTCTCATGTGGGGGTTTGATATTTTTTTGCGGCCAAGTATGCGGAAACTCTGTTTTTGATGAAGGGTGACAGAAAAACTTGGACCTAGGTTCTCTGCTTGCTCTAATGCTATTGGATTGTTTGGCCACCTCATTTACAGCTTGTACTATCAGATATGCCATTCTTTTATTTGCTTGATTAGATCTTTAACAACTCTTAATTATTCCTGGAGACTAGTGTAGAATCCCCTTCTGCATGTTTATGTCTTTCTTTGTTGGATATGAATTGTTGCTATTAGTAACGTTGAGGCACAAAATGCTTCTTCGATTGATAGTCTTTGTCAGCAACCTAAAGACATCTGAATTGTAATGATGGCAGGTACTGCGGCTGCTCTATACTAATTCTGGGCTTTCTGTGCTGGCACTGGGCTCTAATGCCATTCATAAGCTCTGGAAATGGCAGAGAAATGAGCGAAATCCATCTGGAAAGGTTAAGTTGGAGTATCCATATGGCTCACATCAAATTCTCACTAGTTTTTCTTGTCAGAAAATTCTGACTGGCTTGCTTTACTTAATTCTTTCTTTCAGTCCTCCGCGGCAGTTGTTCCACAACTGTGGCAGCCGACAAATGGAGCACTCATGTCGAATGATGTCGGTGATGCGAAATCAGCTGAAGATGCGGCTGCATGTATTGCTTTATCTAAAAATGATTCTTATGTCATGTCTGCTTCTGGTGGAAAGGTCTCCTTGTTTAACATGATGACCTTCAAGGTTTGTTGACCCTCTCTGGGAAAAAGGAGTGGACGATGATCTCGTCTAGTTCTTAGACTTGAAGTTTGTCAACATTTTTATCATTATGTACAAAGTTGACTTGTCCCTTCTTTGACAATGATAAATTGGTGCATCTAAACTGACACATGAACTCTGATTAGGTGATGACAACTTTCATGCCACCACCCCCTGCAGCCACCTATTTGGCATTTCATCCTCAAGATAACAATGTTATCGCTGTAGGAATGGAGGACTCCACTATCCAGATTTACAATGTTAGGGTTGATGAGGTACTTTTTCCTATTTTATGTGTTGGTCCTAGATTGTACATGTCATTTCGAAGGAACAGTATTACACTATTGCTTATTTGGATTGTCACTGTTTATTCTGGTACTGAAACTTAATTTTGTAGCTTCTATGTTCTCTTTATCCTTCTGTTTTTTTACAATGCTCATTAGCCATGTGTGTTGGGAATATCATCATGCATGCTTGTCCATTAGCATTATCAATTAATTAAAACTGGAAGGAGGCGTGAAAGTATAAAACCTTTACTTATCCTTTATTCTTAGACAAATGGATGTTAATCATAACATTTCACAGTAACCAACCATGCTTTTACTCCTAACCTCAAAGTAAACATACTTTTAAGGTCAGGAATATATAGAACCATCGATATCAAGCGCAAGAGGCTTATTTAATTACATTTCTTTCAAGCCTTATGCTTATCAGCTTTGTTTTTTATTTTCCTTATTCCCGCCTGTCCTTTAGAATTTTGTGGTGATGGATCTTTTCTGTTTGCTTCTTTATGATTTCACCGTCATAGGTCAAAATCAAGCTCAAGGGTCACCAGAAACGGATCACAGGCCTTGCATTTTCACAGAGCTTGAATGTACTGGTATCTTCAGGTGCAGATGCACAGGCAAGTTGATGTTTTTTCTCCTCTTTGAATTTTGCGTCTCTTGTATTCATTTCCTTTTTCAAGGGACAGCACTGTTGGTACCAGTGGATTTATGGATTGCATTTATGCATGAATCTTAGTTTGTCATCTTTTTACGAAGGGCAATTGTGCTTCCTTCGCAATTTAGCCATGTTGATGCTGTAGTAGTAATGTTGTATAATTTCAATGACATGCTAATAACAGAATATTTGGTGCTTGTTCTGTGATGCAGCTATGTATCTGGAGTGTTGATGGCTGGGAAAAGAAAAAAGCAAGGCCTATACAAGTGCCGCCAGGTCATCAAGCTCCCTTAGTTGGAGAAACTAGAGTCCAATTCCATAATGACCAATCTCATATACTAGTAGTTCATGAAAGCCAAATTGGAATCTATGATACCCAGCTTGAATGTCAACGTTCAGTAAGTCTTCACATTAATTTATTGTTAGATGCGCACATAGAATTTGTATCGATTGCACAGAAAACAGGTGTTTTAGGTTTACTCCACTTATCAGTATATAACATTCTCATCTCTTCAATTGTGATTGTACTGATTGCACGTGTCTTGTTTGTTTGGGGTAAGTTTCCTGTGTTACAAAGGTATGCTGTATTTCAAGATACGATAGGAAATAATCATTAAGTACTTAGGATCTATTATGCTTAGTTGCGCAGACTCTTCACTTTGATGCCGCACCCATGTCAGATTCTCCATAAATACAGTACTTTTGGCGAATCCGACACGCACCCGTTGACATTTTTGAAGAGTCCAAGCAACATTATGGCAATGCTAAACCAGAATTGCTGGGAACCAATGCAATTGTCTGTGTTCTTTGTGTTCCCATTATAAAAATTAGTTGTTAATTCTTATACCGTGTTGACATTCTTTGCTCTTCCTAGTTTCTATTTTCCTTACTTGTTTTGCATACTTTGGTAGTGTAGCTGCATATATATTGCTTGGCATGGCTCAACAAAAGAGAACTTTCATGTTGCATATTTTATTATGAACACGCTACATTCATTATCATGGCTCCAAAGTTTGACTCTTTAGTTCCTTACTTTTCCTAGTCCAAATATTAAATGATTTAAGCGTTAATATGTTGCAGTGGTATCCAAGAGATTCACTTTCTGCTCCCATTTCAAGTGCTATATACTCATGTGATGGTCTGCTGATCTTTACTGGATTCTGTGATGGTGCAATCGGAATATTTGATGCAGACAGTCTCAGACTTCGATGTAGAATTGCACCCTCAGCTTACTTATCTTCAATTGGCAGGTAGTCATGCTTTCCTTGGATAGATTCATTGTTTTGATGCATATAAATGATGTATTGCACATGTTTTGTACAATTGTGACAAATATGGGAGTTGGAGTGGCTGTCTGGTGGGATTTGATTTGCTCAAAATGCTTCAAAATGAAGCTTGATGTGTTACCCATGTCCTAGAGAGTTCATGGGCTGTGGTGGCTATACCTCTCTCCTCTTCCACAGTAGTACTGCAGGCTTCCATTAGTGGATTGAAACGAGGGAAATTTGAGTGATTTAGGTAATAGAATTTGCGTAAATGGAAGGAGAAATTCAAAAGGCCGCTAGATCACCCATTCGAGCTGTAACCCAGCTCGGAGATCCTGAATTTGACTTTTGCCAAGCCTAGGTCCAACCTTAACCATTCCCTCCCTGAAAACAGAATATCCGAAGAACACAGAAGTTCAATAGAGGAGCAAAGAGATCAACAGATAACTATGGTCCTTGGATAGTTTCCTATAGCAAGATTAACGAAACGTGTAAAACAGACCCTGAATAGTACCTGAACTATTCCAAGCAAACAAAGTGTTCATATTTCTATCTTACATTGAATGATATACTATAGTCTATGATGCTAAATGCTGATGCCAGATCTTAAGTGATCTCTTGGAAACTTGCCTTTGTTTGGACGCCAACTTAGCTGCTGGAAAAATATATTACTCTAGAATGGTATGTGAGTGTTAAGGAAAGTGATTTTCTTGCATGCATGTGTTTGTTCAAAAGGAAAATGAAATTCTAAAAGAGAAAATGATCATTTTCCCCGTAAAACTTTGCACTATCTGGAGGACAATTTTGAGGGAAATTAACTTGCAAGATAGTTCTCGACTCATACACAATACTTGCACAAAGTTAGCACTTGGATTTCTGCTTATATTTGGTGAAGAGGGGCACAAGCCTCTCTACACATAATGACATGCTCATTACCCTATCTGAATTCAGAGTTAATGTTTCGTAACAGTTGCCAACTAATCTGAATTTCACTTGTTTAAGCAGTGGCAGCGGTGCTGCATTTCCTGTAGTGATAGCAGCACATCCATCTGATTCCCATCAATTCGCTCTTGGTATGAGTGATGGCACAGTGCATGTGATTGAGCCATCAGATGCAGAGCCCAAGTGGGGCGGTTCATCGTCTCAAGATAATGGAGCTATGCCTTCTATCCCCTCAAGTTCTGCATTGAATAGTCAGCCATCCGAAACACCTTCAAGGTGATGATACATTCAACATGATGATAGAAAGATTATGGTGCTCATACTGTTCTTTTTAGATCCTAATATTGTAAAGTTCTAAAAATAGCTTATTCTTTTCTATCTATTTTGACTATTCTTTTGGATAGAAGTCATTGTACATGTTTGATCAGCTGCATTTGTAGCCAGGCCATTTTTCTTTTAAAATTCTGTTTCTCAAATGTTTCATTGATTTCTCCATCTTGTTTCTTCTGCTAAGTTCTGAATCATTTTATAACTGAACTTGTTTTATGCATCTGCAGTTATAATTCTTTCTGTTTTCCTACCTGTATTCGATGTTTATATCAAGTCGATGAATACATGATGTGTTCAAATATACTGTTGTCGTTGGACATAGTTAATTAATCCACATTCTCATCCCCTTTGAAATCATTTATTAATGAGTAAAATGTAAACCCATAATTGCAGATGTAGAAGCAAATGGCACCAGAAATAATTTTGTTGATATTAAATTCAATTTAAATGATCCAATTTTTTCATTTGTTTGTTTGATCACCAATTCACTAACCGAAAAAGTTTCTTTTATTTACACTTATTATAGAGGAGTTAACTTCAACATGTAAACCTTTTTTACCATCATCATGTTAAAGTGGCCAAAAAAAATAAATTAGTAAACTCTACATAATAACATAGTTTTGTGAGCTATAAATAATGTATTATTTTGTGAGTGTTAAATTATCTAATTTTCTGTGAGAATTCGAACATAGAATTTTTATTTTTTTTGAAATAGAGATCACATAATTTTACATAAAAATACTAAAGTCACAATAATTCACAATTACAAGACATAAAAAAGTTTTGATCAATGAAAAACGTCTTCGACTCTCCAAAGAGTAATTACAACACATAAAGTGGGAAAAAAGAAATAGTTTTGAAATTTATAAGTTTTGCAACTAAAACATACAAAACTTGTGACCTCAAATATGTCATAATTTTTATGTGATCACAAAAACTCTCATTTAAGGTAAATGAAAATTGTATAATAATTTGTTTCCAAATTCAGAAATGTGTCATCTGTTTTGATTTGAGAAAGACTAAGGGTATGCTTAGTATGGAGAAAAATAATTTTCAACAAATATTTTCTAATTTTTTTCATATTTTTTTGGTCGAAACAAATTCCACCAGTGACATTTCACATTAATTATGTCCCTTTCAGCTTCAACACACCTTATCTTCAACTCGACCCATAGTGTAGATAATTAGGAGCACAAATCGTTTGAACTTAATTTTGGACACTATGATATTATCACTCAAATAGCTTCCCTCCATGCTCCTAAATCCTAACAAAAAGACAAACAAAAAAGAGAGCCAACGTACTAATCGTACATTCAAAAAGAGAAAAAAAAAAACAGGTAGCAGAGTGCCATTGGATGCTTTATTCTTGGCTCTGCAACTTTTATTTTTGTTTTAGCGTGTGCTGGATGATGATAATGATGAAAGTACTAAACTTTGCTAAAACCCCTTTTCATATTTCTTCTCTAAGGAGCTGAATCTGAAGATTTTCTTTGTTTTCAGTAAGAAAAAAATGGGAGGACCTGTTATAGAAAGAAGAGGAGGTAGTTTAGTTTGGGTGCTGAGGCAAAATGGAACATGGTGGCCTGGGAGAATATTGTGTAGCAATGAAATCCCAACTTCTGGGATTCTTTCTCGTACTGATTTCAGTTCAAGATTTCCAATTAAGCTTCTTGGTCGAGATGATGCTTCTGTGTATGCTTCGTAGCTCTTCTTTTTTTGTGCTTATTTTGTGGTTTATGTGTTGTTAGAAGTTAAAACATGGGATTCTTGAGTACCCCTTTTGTTTTTTCTTGGTAGGGAGTTAAGATTTGTTGGATTTTTTTTGTTCTTAAGAACAAGAAAAGATGGGGTTTTGTACTGTCTTTTGCTGCTAAGTAGTAAGAACAAAATATAGCAGGATTTCTTGAATGTTGTTGAACTCATAGAAATGTAGGTTGTGTATTGTTTATTTTGTTTTGCATGTGAGAAAAGAAGTTTAATATGTTTTAAAATCAAACTTTTGACTTAAGACCCTTTCTGTCATAAGTCATAACCATAGGAGCTGTCTCTTTTACTGGTTTCACAGCTTAGGTTGAGCTCTATAGTTTGTTTTTCTCAGTTTAATTTGTGTTTTTTTCTCTTGATGCTGTTGGTAAATTTAACCTGTGTACCTCTAGACAGCTTCTTGATCACAGAGGAAACAGTGAAGCAGGACAAAACTGTGTCATATATGTTGCTGCCTTATTCCTTTAGTGTGTTTCTTGATATCTTTTGTGGTTCTTGAGATCAGTATATGAAAATGTGAAATCATGTTTGTGTGCAATTGTATAACGAAATTATCAGGTATTGGTACAATTTGGAGAAGTCTAGTCGTGTAAAGGCGTTTCGATGTGGTGAGTTTGATGGTTGTATCAAAAAAGCTGAATCATCCAAGACTTTGACCTATACTAAAAGCCTGAAATATGCACATAGAGAAGATGCCATTCTTCATGCTCTTGAACTTGAGAAGCAAGATCAGGAGAAACTGGAAAGGCCAGGTATTTAGCTGTTAGACTCATATTAGCTTTTGCATCTTTGTTGTATTAGACTGAAAATTGATGAGGATATCGACGCTTATTCGAGCATAAAAGGATGTTTTAGCTCGTAGAACAGTGATTAGGAGGGAATTTGACCTCAATCAAGATGACTGCTAAATTTAATGTTCATGATGCCACATTAAGAAAAAAAGTGTCTCATCATTGTAATCTTGAAAGTTTCTTAAATAAAATCAACTAAGGAATCTGTTGGTAAATTTTGTTTGTACATTACAGTATTTGTTTCTGGATTCAAAGAGGGTGAGACTCATGGAGAAAGTAATCAAAGAACAAAGAGAAGCAGACGTTTTTACTCCCCTATCGACTCAATATCTTTCTTGGAGAAATCAGTTCATTCTCAATCATCAAATATGGTTGCCACATCTATTCATGCTGCAGAAATTTCTTCTTCCAAGTCCACGAGTTCCTTGAAGAGTGAATCACAGAGCTCACATAAAAAGAGAGAGATAACTGCAGGTCAATGTTTAACCTCTGCTTCTTTTTTTTATCCTTTTGTTAATGGTTTTGATACATGTACATCTCCTTTCATTTCCATCCTCTTTGAGAAAGTCGTGTGTTTGCGAATTAAATCCTCATCTTTCCTTAATTAGCATCGTTCGAACTGGTTGTTTTTTCAAGTGTTGCCTTTCTCATATTTGAGCAGATGTTACATAATGATCTCGCCTTATATTTCTATGCAATGATACCTAAAGCACTAGCACACTTCTCTTTATTTGCTTTCAGTTTCTTTGAGTTATTACATCAGTGTGCTACTGTAATGTCATAGAAATGGCATTGCCAGTGACTTCAACTTTAGAAAATTACATTGAAGAATATACCTTACATCATATGATTTAAGTTTAACAATCATAGGAGTAAATCACATGATGAACGATGGAATTTTTTTTCTTTTCTTTCCCTCAGAATGATGCTGCTTAATAGAAGAGCACTACAAATGTCTGGAGTAGTTTCAGGACCAAGCAATTGATTGGATACTGTTTGCTGTGCTGTTTTGATCTGTTCTGAAAATTCAGGTAACAATGCATTGCGACCAACGAAGATGAGCTTCAAAGTCATCAGTCGTCCAGCAGTCAACAAATGGAAGCACAATGGGAAAGTGCATAATCAACATTTTAAGAGCAGATCAGTTGTTTCAACTAATGAAAGAAGTACTGAATTTGGATCTAAGACTGAATCATTTGAAATCATGTCAAGGGATGTCAATCAGAAGTCTCAGCCTAGTCCAGGAAACAGTTTCACAGAGGACACCAGCATCCAAAGCCTTAGTTCAAAGTTCACCACGCGGAAGAATAGTACCAAGACATTAATAGATGTGCATATGACAGTTCAAAGCACTTATAGAGGAGAGCATACTCCCCTTGTTTCTTTAATGAGTAGATTAAATGGAAAGGCAATCGTCGGGCACCCCATCAACATAGAAGTGTTATATGATAGTTCAATGCTTCCTGTTGAAAAGGACAGCTCCGATCAGCTGAAAAACAAGAGTGGAATGCCTCAACTTGTTTGGAGAACTTCAAAGAGAACTCCCGTCTGTTACACAAGTTCTACCTCTTCTGCAACTAAGTATGAGAACATTCAGCACAGCAGCAAGAAACTTGGAGATTTAAGTTCCCAAGCTAGGAAAAATGGCCCCTTTAATACGAAGTCTCGTGGGAAGTTATCGAAGAAGCCAAACATGTCAAAGAATAAACCAAGACCACTCTACCTTGCTGATTCCAGAATCAAGAATGCTGTAAAAGATACATGTGTCCCTGTGAAAGACATATTCATCAAGTTAATAGGGGCACTTGGAAATGTAGGATCTTAAGCAAGAGGTGTTCATATGGTGTATTTATTACCCTTTATGACTTTTTGAGTAGGAGAAGCTTTCTGTAGATATTACAGTTTGCTTAGTTTTTTTGTTCTAACTGCTGACATTTTGAGAACTGTATATTGACACACTTAAGTAGGTTAATGTCTCCTCTGTAAGTATCCTTAACTTACAAAAAATGAGCAAAATGATTGCTCAGTCTTTTGTTCTTCCAAAATGAAATCTATCTAATAGTCCTGTTGTAGTAAGATTGAGTTGCCTTTTACTAGTATATTTCTTCCAGTACTTCTATTACTTTACAGTTAACTTTGTTTATGTTCCTTTTGCATAGTCTTAATCATTTTTAAATTTGGATAAAAGAAGAGAATTCTGATAGAATAGTGGTGTGTAGAAATAATTTAATTTATGATGTATCTTTTGAATGTTTAATTCAGTATTGGATTGATATGGACTTGAGTAAACTAAATTTGAGGTTGGGATTTACTTTTCTCGTGGAAGTAGGAAAAACAAATTCGACATTTCACATTAATTGCCTCTAGCCACTCTCCAAACACATCCACCCCTCACCCGGAACCCACTCCCCATAGTCCCTCATCATCCGCACCTCCTACCCACCTCATTCTCAATAGTGCCAGTCGAAAGTATATACAAATGCTTTTGAAATAATATTTATATTTGCTTACTTGCAAAACCCTGAATGACTTATTTTTTGAAAAAACATTGCTAAGAAACATTTTCTTTCGCACCAAACACACCCTAAATACTTCATTTTTTCATGATAGTTACGGGGGTTTGAATAAAACACATTTACTCGTAACTATCTTATTTTCTTGATTGCTTACTTATTTTTTGATAGATTGTGGAAGGTCAAGTTCGTTACGAAATAGAGTAAATATTCAATGAAATGAGATTATATCTTGAAATATAAATAAGGCGAAGTACTTGCAACTATTTTGAGAAGAGGGAATACTTAAAATTTCCATCATCCAAACTACCCCTTCTCTTTTCAGCTCCAAAGTTGATATAAATAAACTTTCAACTCAAAAATTCACCAAAACCCCAGCTAGGGTTTAAGGGTTAAAGCTTTGTTTGGTTTCAAAATTTTCACAGTAACTCAACAATGGCTACTCTCAGATACTTACTCTCCAAATCATCAACGCCTCTAAAACTCAGCAATCCTTTCCATCTTCATCGTTCTAACAACTTCCCTCACATTTCCCAATTCCTAAGAGCTCTTAACTCTTTTGTTTCTAGAGAATTCCATTGCCATTCACCTAATTCTAGAAGTTTCTCCACTTCTCCTGAATACGTCGCCCAAGACTCTGATTCTTCCATTGCAGCCGCTTTGAGTCTTGATAGTCGGGTTCCGGCGACTGTTATTACTGGTTTTCTTGGCTCTGGAAAGGTTCGGGGAATCAAGATTACATTTTTCTCACATTCTTTAACTTTAGTTATGGTGACTTAAGTTATTGAATATTAGAATGAAACAGATCAAATGAAGGAATATGGATAGGGAGGAGGATTCATGTAGCTGAGCTCAGCTAGCTCGGATTTAGGGCATAGTTTATTGTTAAGCAAATTATTGAATATTAGAATGAAATTCTTTATCTAAAAAGGTGCTTTTGTAGTATGTTTTTATATAGTTTTCAAACATGTAAATTTATTTGCAGGGAGAATTACTTGAGTTGATTCTTGTGCGCTGAATCGTCATTTGTGAATTTGGGGAAGGAGGATAGTTCATTTTGATTTAGGAAGTAAAATCTCTCATGTTTTCACATTCTCATCTGAACTTGTATTCAACTGAAAGTTGGGGAAATGTTTTCCTCCTTTTCTTTGTTTGTAGCATGTTTGTTCTATTATGTTTTGAAGAAATTATGGTACTTTGTTGACTACAAATGCTGGAAAGTTTATCATGTATGGGTGGACATTGTAATCCAGTTACCACAGATGTGTCATCAATCCCATGTTTGCTATAAGTTTCAGATGATGAAATACATTTAAGTGAAAAGTCAAAGGTTAATGAAATTATGCCCAATGCAAAATTAGAACTAAATGATTTGTTTTGTTAATATCACACCTTGTTATTTTTTTAAAACATATAATGACCAGGAATGTAGTGTTTCTCTATGTTGAATTGAGATATCTGAATCACTTTGCATGTACAAGATGTCGGGATTAGTATACTTATGAGAAATGTCTCTTTCTTTTCCTTTTATGGATACTCTGGCAGACTACTCTGTTGAATCATATACTGACATCTCAGCATGAGAAGCGGATTGCTGTGATTGAAAATGAGGTATTCTGGGGATTTCATGTCTTATCCAGTTACTTTTGTTAACTTTCATAACCTAAGATGGTTTTTTTTTTCCATTTAATGGATGCCCTTTGACAGCCATTTTGCAATTTAATTACGTTATGGCTAGTAAATTTTGGATTATCTGCATTTACTTAGATTTTTATATGGCTAATCCAATTGCAGTTTGGTGAGGTGGACATTGATGGCTCATTGGTTGCTAGTCATTCTTCATCTAATGAGGAAATTCTCATGGTTAATAATGGTTGTCTATGCTGTACTGTACGTGGTGACCTTGTTAAGATGCTTTTGGAGCTCGTTAAGAATAGAAGAGACAGATTTGATCACATAGTTATAGAGACAACAGGTATGTGAAACTATTTAATAAAATTTAATTAACTGTTGTTCTCAAATGTGCTCAAGTGCACTTGTGGACTCAATTTTGTTAATAAGACCTCAAAGCATCTGATTACGAAGTACTCATCAAAAGGGAACAAAAATAGATTTCTAAATTGCTGTGATAAGAACAGCCAAAAATAGGGAAACATAAGCATATGTAGAGTTGGTCTTATTTTTCACTTGGAAGCATATAACTTCATTTAATTTGCAATGACTACAGCAGTTCCGTTTATTTCTATTATCCTCTTGTCTTTCACTGTATTGCATGAAGCCTTGTTTAGGTCTGTTGTAACTTCATGGATAACTTCAACAGCTCTCTAAGTGGTCTGGGAAAGTTAATGTCCACCTGCATTGCTGACAGAAAAGTTTTTCAATTTTGCTGAATGTTGCTTACTAGCTTTCTGAAATGAACAATCCTTTATAGACCCGCTTTCTCATGGAGATAAGCAGGGCAAAGAAAAAGGAAAACCATGAAAGGTGGGGTTTCCGTAGTTTATCCAATCACGAGGCCCCTGTAAAATGCTGACTAAATACTAATTGTGCATCATGTTTTCTTCAGAAATTGAAATTCGGAACTCATCTACTCATCTTTAGAGAGTGTTTATCATCTCTCTAACCACTCCTTTGTGTTGCTACTTGTTTTCCAGGTCTTGCGAAGCCTGGTCCAGTTATTGAAACATTTTGTTCTGATGAATTGGTTTCAAGACATGTCAAACTTGATGGAGTCGTTACATTGGTTGATTGCAAGCACGCCTTGCAACATTTAAATAAGGTAAAACCCAGATTTGTGTCGAATGAGGCTGTCGAACAAGTGGCTTATGCAGATCGTATTATCTTGAACAAGGTAAGGCAGCTTCTAGCTTTTACTTGGTTACTCTTTTCCTAGCCTGCTGTAGGTTCAACTAATCTTTGGAAGCCTATATTTCAGCTTATGTTCTTCTGATTATGTTGACAGATAGACTTGGTAACTGAATCTGAGCTCGAAGTGTTAACAAAGAGAATCAAGGTAGAGTCTCTTCTTTTTTGGTCTTAGTTGTCTTTCTTCTACAAATGTAGTGCAGGTAGTTGCTCTAATATAAATATGACCTACATTGTTTCAATATGTTTATGTATGAATGATTCAATGATATTAAGCTTGGAAATTACCTTCCAAGTAGGGGTAAGGTTTGCGTACACACTAGCCTCCCCAGACCCCACTTGTGGGATTACACTGGGTTTGTTGCTGTTGTTGTTAAGCTTGGAAATTGCCCTCTTCCTTATGGTGTTTTAAGAACTAAACTACTTAATGTGAAGGAAGAATTTTTTTGTGAGGCTCTTCTTGCTGCTTGCATATTGTATTCCCTCGATTTCTTCTGTAATGCTTGTTCTAATATGACTTGGTAATGCATTTTGAGCTGCTGCAACCTCGAAGTTTTTCTGTTTTTTTTTTTTTTAATTTATGTGGCATCTGTTTAGTGTTTCTAATAGCTTTGATTGCTAGGTAAACATCTGTATATCCATTTCTGGTGGATATGCAATGTGTACTCCTTGAGCCTTGCATTTAGTTATATTTTCCCCTTTTTTTCGATTATATTTATGACTCCATTTTTTTAATACAAAGTCTTGATTGCCGTGACTTTCCAGCATATCAATGGGATGGCACAAATAAAGAGAGCAAAGCATGGTGTGGTTGATATGGACTTTGTTTTGGGAGTTGGTGGCTATGATCTTGACAGGTGATTCTGCTTAAAGAACTTGTCCTTGAACTGTTTCCTTTCCTTGGCTCAGAATGGTGTTTTGAGTTATTGTTTCTGAGATTACAAGTATGCTTGCTTTGCAGAGTTGATTCTGAAGTTCAATCAGAGGGCTCCCACTGTGGGCACAAACATGAAGATAGGCATGGTAGTGAATAGTGATTAACATTTTGTAACATTTCTTCTTTGTTCTCCCTGTTCTTTCCAATGTCTCCCCGACTCTCTCTGTTTTCCCTTTTTTTTTTAATTTTTTTTTTTTTTTTTATGTGCATGAGTTGTTTGATTCTTTTTTATTACTGCTCTGACTTTTCATCTTATCAGAACATAAACATAATCTCCTTCAGGTTTTTGATAACATGCCTCATTGTTTGCAGAACATCACAAGGGCCACCATCATGATCATGTACATGATTCTGCTGTATCCAGTGTTAGTATTGTGTCCGAGGGAACCTTAGATTTAGATGAGGTATGTGCTCTTTCTTTCTAGTTAACTTCTTATTTTTCGTAGAATTATCTGATAATTGTTGAGTTACCAATTTCACTGGCCACTGCATGCTTAAAGTCCTGCGGCTCTGCCCTAAAGTAACGCTCATTGATATTTTAACAAAGCTTGCTCTACTATACACTTTAAGGTGCCAGATATAAACATTAACTTTATAGTTGAAAATACTTCCTTGTCCATGTTTTGCCAAATTTTGTCTATTTTGTATGAACAACATTTTTCTGGGTATGTGGTCCAGGTTGATGATTGGCTTGAAAGACTGATTGAAGAGAATGGGGATGACCTGTACAGGATGAAAGGAGTTTTATCTGTGAGCGATTCTGAAGAGCGCTATGTTTTCCAGGTTCTCATCAATTTAATCTTTGTGGTATTCTTGATCTCGATGCTCGGTCATTCTTGATTCTGATCCTTTTTTTTTTGCTTTTCTTTCTTTGAACTTTTGCAAAGGGGGTACATTCCATTTTAGATGGATGCCCAGGCAAGACATGGGAACCAAATGAGAAGAGAATAAACAAGTTAGTATTCATAGGCAGAAACCTAGATGAAACTGCATTAAGAAAAGGTTTCAAAGGCTGCTTATGTGAGTAATAGATGATTAACGCATTTTATCCACTGGCAAGCTATAGTTCAGATTGAGCATAAATGCATACTGATAGCCATAGCACGAACCCTATGAAACTGTGAGAGTTCATTCTGTGATCGATATAGAATATGATCTCATGTGATACTGTCCTCTTGTATCTTGGTTCCGTCTGTCAATTTCTGCCTCGCCCCATCTCCATTCTCCTCTTTCGGGGACCTGTCTCATGTAAAAAAACGGTTGTGATGAATCACGTACTGTCTCGTTTGAAATGTACATTCAAGATAATTTATTCTTCCTTCATGTTTTCTCCATCATTCTCTGTTTGTGTTCAGTTTGTGCTATACATGCTTTCCCCCTCAAATAGTTCAACTTTTTGTTGTAAGTCATACAAGTGTCATCTTTAGATAACCTAGATTTAGTCTTCATAGCATAGATAAAAATCCTATTCCTCCACTCTATAGGAACTCGAGATGCTTCGTGTACTAGATTGTCCTTGTAACATAGATAAAAATCCTATTTGGATGACACTGATGTGATCAATGCAGTAAAAAAAGAGAGGAGGTACTAGTACAATAAAGGATATGGAAAGATCAAGGGTAAAGGTCAGGTGGTCAATAAAGTAGGTTAAGAATCATGGAGTCTCGCGGTCCTATTCCCGTCCAAATTAAAAGGTCAAAGAAACATTGTAATTGGTCTCATTGCTGTCAATAGTATTCTAACAAGACATTTCTTCTAGTTGTCTAGTGATTCTTTTTCTTGCAAGAATATTCTTCTGTCATCCTTCCCCTTCTGTTCCTGTTCCCTTTTCTTTTAGCTTTCCTGCAATATTCTTATTAAAAGTGCCATTTTCAGTCTGATTTCTGAGCTTTGCATTTTTGTTCTTCCATAGAAAGATAATATAATATTGAGATTCTTTATAGAGTAAATAAAGAGAACAGTATGCTACTCCAATATCTACTGTTTGATAAAATTTTACTTTTCATAGAATTAGATACTCCATCCTTCTTGAAAAAGGTGTTGACATTTAATCTCCACCGTCCCAAAATAAGTATCGCTTTAGCTCATTTCAAGTCTATCAAGAAAAATAATAAATGTCAGGTGTAGTTTACCAAGTTAAATCCTATTTATTAGGTATTTCACGTTTTTTGTTGAAGTGACACTTGTAGTGAAACAGATGATAGACTGCACACATTTTTTCTCATTTCAGAAGTTCCAATACTTCTTACATTCACTAAAAACTAGTATGTAATTGTGTTTGTTTCTGAGCCTTTAACTCATAAAAAGCCAAAAGACACATGAGACAAATTTATATGTAAATAACGTGGAGTAGGTAGATTTAAAGATGAACTGGTTATTAATTAAATACAATATAGTATAGGTTGTTGAATAAACGTGGTTTCTTTTTATTTTTAACATTTAATGTAATATAGTTTTATTAAGGGTAAATCCTACTACGAAACTGACTTTGAAAATGAGTAAAATGATTTTCTTGTCATGGAATACCGGAAAAGAAAAATTACCATAAAAGATGTATTTAGAATTTTAAGTCTACAGATTTTTACGATAACTTTAAATCAATATATAATAATAATAATAATAATTGAGTTTACGATAAATATTTATCAACACATAATTTAATAAATTTGTTACTGTAATTCAGGTGAATTCAAAAAATAAAAATAATATATATATGGACATTTTTTTAACCAAAAAAAAAAGTCAACTAGCAATTAAATTATTCAGGAACAAATTAAAAGTAGCAACAAATTTATAAGTCAGATTGTTAACTTCAAATATTAATTTCCAAGAATAAATTCTAACGGATTTTTGTCAACATACACTATGTAAAGGAAATCGTCTTTGTTCTTGTTTTCCTCGAGCAGTAGTTGGATGCACAATGTTCTTATCTTGACAAAACAAATATGGTCTTTTAAGTACAATTAAGTATTCGATGGTGAGATAAATCATCACTTAACATAATTTTAATTTTTTATGTGTCTTATACTTTGATTTTTTCCTTATTTTATTTCTCATTTGCACCGAAAAACCATTTTAAAAAACCAAACTAAACAGTCTGAAGTTAAAAAATTGAACCCAATCAAATCGAATTAGTTTGATTTAGTATTTGCTACATACATTTTTAAAATCGAAAATCAAAAAATTGAATCGAAGAACCGAATGTCCACCGCTGTAAGGTAAAAATTTATTAAAATCCCAATTATTTCCACGTCTAGATGACTATCACCCACCTATTGGTTAGTAGTATTTGGGAGGACGTGGCACGTGATTGTACTAATATTCTCTTTTCCTAATTCTTCGCTGAATATTCCACGCTGTCACCTACGTGTCACTTCTCAATTCGCTCATTATCGGGCCCACATCTCCCAAAATTCCCATCACCGACTCCCACTGTTGAATAAATTTATACAGCTATCATAAGATTGTGGTCGAGTAATAAATATTTGTTCATTTTTAGCTAGTAATTTCGAATTTGAGCTCCTTAAATATGAAATCATGTATGTTAGGGAGAATTTTAACCCAATATAAAGAGAGAAGTATCAAAAACACTCCTAAACTTCGCGCAAATTATTAGTTTCATTCCCGAATTATTGACAGTCTGAAGAACAACCCTCTACTTGACTAACTAAACTTAGATACACCCCGATATACTCTCGATATGCCACATGACATATCAAGTGGTCTCAAGCTCTTGTAAGAACATGGGGTTCTTAATAAAACCGAAAAAAGTGTTAAAAACACCTCTAAACTTAACGAGAATTTAGAGGTGTATTTCACTAGTGTTGCAAGATCGGTGGTGTACTTAACTTCAATTAGTCAAGTAAAGAGGTGTGTTTGAGGCTGTTAATAGTTTGAGAATAAAACTAATAATTTGCGTAATGTTTTTGATACTTCTCTCCAATATAAAATTTTCCGACTTCAATATGAATATGGAACATCCATATAAGAATACATACATACAGCTGAGCAACACGGAATCGAGTTCCGACATTTTCTTTATTGATAAAAATAAAAAATAAATAAATTTTCGGCGCTCATATGTTTCTTCAGATTCCACGCCGATCTTTCCTCTCCGTGTTCTTTTTATTTAATCAAAAATTATAGATTCCCTTTTCTCTGCAAAATTGAATTTATTTTTAATCACGTCTGCATGTACGGATTACTATTATACAAAGTTTAAAACAAATTCTTCTGTATTTGGTTTCTTTGACTCTTTTTATCGACCCCCAAAGAAAAAAGATTCAATTTTTAGTTGATCATTTGGTTCTTTTTCCACTTGGGAGTTGTTGAAACTGTTTATTTTATTTGATAAGCTTTTTGGGTGTTCAAATTTAGTGTTTTTAGTGACTTGTGGAGGAGTTTTGAGGATTTTGAGGAATTTGGGGGTGGTGAGTGTGGGGGTTCATGGATAGGATGTTTAATGGTGGAGGAGAGATGGGGTATGGGTATGAAAATGGGGTGGTGATGACAAGGGACCCAAAGCCAAGATTGAGGTGGACTGCTGATTTACATGATCGTTTTGTTGATGCTGTAACTAAGCTTGGTGGACCTGATAGTGAGTTGCTGTTTTTCTTTTATATTTAGTTTTGTTGTTTGTTATAGTGAAATGATCAGTAATGGCATCTAAGGGTGTAGCGTAGTGGTTAATGAAGTAAGTTGTTCGGTATATGTGGTGGTGGTGGCGGGGGTAGAATGTATCAGTGAAACTAGTCGAGTTGTGCACAAGCTGGCCTAAAGAACAACTGGTTTAGGATTGATGTAAAGTCATTGTTGCTTTTAATGGGTGATATACTTTTTACATTGTGGAGTGTCATTATAAGATTTAGTTGTATGTGGTTGTCAATAGGCATTGATTTATTATGCATATTTTTGCCATTTCTTGGAAATTGTTTAATACTTTTTTGATACTTTTGTTGGTTGATTGATCAAGTTGAAACAAATGAGCCAAACACTATGACCATACTCAGAGTTGAGTACTGTTTGTTGATAAATTGGTTGCTTGCCTTTTGAAGCTATTTCCTTTTAAGAAAAGAAAGATGGAGGCAAAAGTAGAAAGGTTCCCTATAATTGTATCATCATTTGGAACCAAGATCTTGTGAAAGCTGCCAATGTCCTAAATCGATTGAACTTATATTGTGTTGCAAACTTTCCCACCATAAATAGCTCTGGATTATACACTTCCCATTTTTGTTGACTTTTAGAATCATTATACGTGATAATGTATTTTAAATAGGCTGATCGTTACAGTGTCATGGCTGATTATGTCTTCTGTCTTCTCCTTGTGTAATTGATTTCAAGTATCTTACATTTTAAACAACCCCCTCATGATGTATAATCTTACTCTGGCTGGCTTTGGCTGTCTTCAGTCTTCACTAGTTCATAGAATTAGTAGTCTGATAACCAAGTACAACTTAGAAATGAGGTCAATGCTAAAGAGAAGAGGTTAGATTACGTCCTCCCCTTGCGTTTCACAGGGACGGGGATTTTTGGTTTACTTTCTCTCTTGTGCTAATGAGTCAACAATGTGTTGGATTTGTGGTTTCCATTTTAGAGTGTGCGATGTTTGATAAAAGGCCTTGAATTTTGCAGAAGCAACTCCCAAGTCAGTACTAAGGTTAATGGGATTGAAGGGCTTGACATTGTATCATTTAAAGAGTCATTTGCAGGTAGAGTCAGGCTTCTGCATCTCTATTCATAGATGTTTTTTCCCTGTCGAAAACTCATTAGGCGGTTTTCTCCCTTTTTCATCCTGCAGAAGTATAGACTTGGACAGCAGACCAAGAAACAAAATGCAGCAGAACAAAACAGAGAGAATATTGGTAAGTACTGGAAGATTCTGAAAACTCAATTGAAAGCTTAACATATAAATGGTCTAACGGAGCTCGAATATAGTAAATCCTTGTAATGCTCCCTTAGGTAACTAGAGTTTTTCATGATCCTTACATTTTTTTTTGGTAGATCTTGTAATACTCCTTATGTTTTTTCACTGTAGCAGGGGAGTCCTTAGGACAATTCAGTTTGCATTCCTCTGGACCGAGTATCACTTCATCAAGCATGGATGGTATGCAACGGTAGGTGCCAGGAAATTCAACTGTTGGTTATACCTTATACCGTCTTTCCAGTTATCTAATATCTCTCTGTGAGAGTTGAGACTATTTTAATGACTTGCCTCTAAATATTTCTGTGAGAGCAATAGTGTCCTCGAACTTCAGTAGTTTATAGATTTATATTTGAGCTGCATTTTCTCCGTTGAATTTTGAAAATTGGTTCAAGTGCAGTTGCCTACAGTGGTATTAAAGCTTCATGTATTTGATTTCACCATACCTACAGTGCACTTTACGAAGTGTATATACTTTAAAACACATTGTGTTCTTGCTAATAGATGCTTATATCTGAACAGAGAAGCTCCAATTAGTGAGGCGCTGAGGCGTCAGATTGAAGTCCAGAAAAGATTACACGAGCAGCTTGAGGTACACATTAAACCTTTTCTCTAGAAGAATTCCTAGTCCTAACGAGCAAAAACACAATGATTTGTGAAGTAATTGTCCAGAACTGGTCTTACACCACCATATCATTCAACTTTAGTTCCTTGATATCGTATTTATTAGACCTCGTTTATTTTGTTTCTTGTTCTAAAAGGTTCAACAGAAGCTGCAAATGAGAATAGAGGCGCAGGGAAAGTACTTGCAGGCAATATTAGATAAAGCTCAGAAGAGCCTGTCCACCGATATGAACTCTCCTAGTGCTGTAGATGAAACAAGAGCTCAGCTTACAGATTTCAATATAGCTCTCTCAAATTTAATGGACTACATGCACGGACACAACGGGGATGAAACTTCTGCAGGTAAAAGGACACAAGATGATACTAATAAGGATCTACAAAGGTCTACATACTTAACGGAGGGAGAACAAAAGAAGATTGTGAATATTAAGCTTGAAGAAACTTCCGTTAACTTCGATTTGAACTCCAGAAGTAGCTATGATTTTATTGGCATGAATTCAGCTGCATTGGAAGCCAAACAATTTTCAAATGGAAGATTGGAAATATAATCATACAAGGTCAAGATTCTGTATTTTACTCTAAAGTTTACTAGGAACCCAGAGTATAACTTGTTACATGAAGGCTGAAGCTCTTGTTCTAGATTTATTGCCCTCTATCTATGTAATTATTTCATTTGTTGCAAGGAAGGGATAATTTGTAGTACAGGGAATTGGTGAAGCTCTTATTGAAGAAATGTTTTAGTAAGGATGTTTGTCTTTAACATATTTTTGATAACTTCGGCCCTCGTTTCAATTTATTTGTCTGATTTTAATTTGACACCAATTTTTTTTTATCGCTAGTAATATTTATTAGCCATCATTTGAAATCTAACTAAAAAATAGTCATATTTAAAACGGAAATAATATTTGAATGAAAATATCTCTAACTACATATGAAACTCATAGGGTGTGTTCTGTATGAATTTCAATTTTCCATGTTCGGCTTGTTAAATGCTTTGAAAAATATTTTTTCTAAGAAATCGAGGGCGTAACTTAAAAATAAGAAAAATGATTTTCCTAATGAAAGTTCTATCAGTGATAATATTTCACATTGATTATCTGTCCTCTCCGCCCTTAAACATACCTCCTATAATAATGATCTAAATTATATATAAATACTTTTAGGATAATAATTTTACTTATCTATTGAAAGTAAAAAAAAGAAGTGAAAAACCTACTTATTTTCTTTAATATTTTTCAAAAATACATCTTCCATAAAAAATATTTTCCTACCTACTGAAGAGACCCCAACAATAACAATAACATACCAGTGAAATCTCACAAAATAGAGTCTGGAGAGACTAAAGTGTAGACATGCCTTACCACTACATCTTCAAAGTAGAGAGGTTATTTTCAAAAGACCTCCGGCTCAAATAAATCAAAGTAGTAATTTAGAAAAAAAAATAGTGAAGAAAAACATGACAATTAATAATAAAGCTGAGCATTATCGAAGGAACCATAATAAGAACAAAAAAGTGTGATCACCTAAACAGAGTAAACCACATACCAAAATCTAAATACTACATGAACAGGCTGCTACGAGTCTACGACCGACACCATGCTGAATACTATCACCATTCACCAAGCCAAATACATGATTAAACTAGTAAAAAGACAATTCTCAACTACTTACTAATCTTCTACGCATATCCGCGACCTTCCTACCTAACACACCCCATAGGCCATAAATATGGTGTCAAAGTGGTGGCCTATAGTTCCGTCACGTCACACACTTGGACCATCAGTTTCATATTGTTGTGACTTTTTATCATACTACAGTTACTACCCATTTGCCGTTTGCGTATGGGTAGGTCCCTCCATTTCATTTGCTAAAATCAAACATTTAGACTCAAAATAAAGTTTAAGATAAGGACATTTAACACATAACTTAAATACATAATTAATTACCAACAACACTTTCTAGTGTCTTTCAATTTAGGACGGTTAAAAACAGAGTTTTCAAATAGAAAATTAGTACAATCCTTTTATATTAAATTAAACAATAAAAAAAATGTCATGTTAACCAGATTTTTACCTTGTTTTTTTTTTAATGTTTCTTAAACGTTGCTTATAACAATCATCCGTTATGATAATATTTTATCATAACAATCCAATTCTCTCCCAAACCATTTCTTCATGTTATATTCCACTTTTCTACAACAACATTCTACTTATAATAACAGTGGCATTCATTATAACAATACATTCTTTACAAAGTTATCACTGTATAGCAATTATACTCAAATATTATGTACAAAAATATATTATTATGGTAATCATCATTGAATTTATGGTAAAAAGTAAAGTGTTAATAGTGGGAGGAACATGTTTCTTAGGTAAGAGATTGGTGAAAGGCAAGTTTAGAAATTGGGTCATGATACTTATATTTTGCAAAGTCCAAAAATTGTACCCATTTCCATTCAGTTTCCCAATCTGATATGGTTCTAGTCCATGTCATCCATGTAAGAATATTCTGCCAAACAGCCCTAGAACAGGGGCATTCGAAGTATATATGTTGAGCCGTTTCATCAGCCAAATTATATAGAACACATTCATTCCCCATTTGTTAAGGTTGTCCTTTGTTCGCAGTCTTCCATACAACGCCAGCCATGAGATAAATGTTTGTTTAGGGCATGCTACATTGTTTGAGCTTAGGATTGACCAGTGTTTCCTCATATTCAATACCATCCATGAAGCTTGCTAGGGAGTTCCATCATTGTAATAATATAAATAGATCTTAATCGTTGACAACATTACATCCAATGACAGGAATGTAACCTGTATGGGAGACACACAAACAAAGAATCCAACAAACAATGACAATAAGACTAATGAATATCCAGATTTGGAATGTGAGCAATTTTGTGCCAGTCTTCTCCTATTTCCTTGTCACAGCGCTTTTCCACTTCTGGACAGCCAGATACTCCTAAATCTGTGAGGGTTGTTAGGTGCTGCAATCCCTTGGGTAAAGATTTTAGCATCTTACAGTATTTAACAAATAACTGTGTGAGTGAAGTTAAACCTTCCAGCCCTTGTTCAGGGAGACTCTCTAGAGAGTCACAACTTTCAATTTGGAGACGCTTCAAAGCATTGAGACTAGTCAGGCTGGTAGGCAGCTCTTTGAGATTCTTGAAGTCAAAGAAACTCAAGTATTCGAGATTTGTAAGACTTTTGAACATCTCTTCTGGGAGTGAAGTTGCTCCGTAGTTAGCACCAATGCGGAGGGAAGTAAGAGTGCTAAGATTAGATATGGAGCTCAAACCTCTTGCGTTTGTGTTGCCGTGAACTTCTAATTTCTTGACAGAAGAAAGGGTTGGAAAAACAAACATAGGGCAATATAAAATCGCCATCTCTTCGAGCATGGGGAATTTCTCTTCTCCTTCCTCTTTCATCAACCCTTTCAAATTACGAAAGAACCATATACGAAGTCTTTTCAGGGATGGAAACCTTCTTCTTGTGGAGAATCTAGAATGAACATCATCCTCTTCAACATACTCCACCTCCACAGACCCGTTTTGTAACTCTAAACTTTCTAGACAAGGCAGCTCCCCAAAGGGTGGTAAGCACAAACAGTTTTTGCAGCTTTTAATTCTAATAGAGATGACCTTCTCCAAAACTGAGTGATTTATCCAGCTTGGAAAACGAAATCCTCGGAAGGCAATGATCTCTAAATTTTTCAGATTGGGGTGTGGTTTGAGGGCTTCAAGCACTTTAACTTCTTCTGATTCAGATCTGTTTGGTCCATCGTTGTCCCAACTCATGCTTAAAGATTGCAGATTTGCTTTTGCAGATAAATTGGCTTCTGCATCCGTATCGTTCTTCACTCTCTCGAGGTGTGTGATTGAAAGTGAGCCATAGAGATTTAGGTTTTTCAGTTCACCAAGTTGATAACCTTTCTTCCTTCCCACAATAAAGCAACCTAAAGTCTTAAGGCATGTCAACAATCCTATCCTTGGTGGAGTAGAAGTCAATGGACAGCCATCAAGAACAAGATTTCGGAGACTACTAAGTTTACTTGTTTGTTTTGGCAAACAATTAAGTGAGTAGCAATTATGTACATCAAGAGTCTGAAGATTTTGAAGCTTGCATAACCTCTCTGGAAGGCTACGGAAGTTATTGCGAGACAGGTCCAGGTATCTTAAATGTAATAGATCTCCAATGGAAGAGGGTAATTGCTCAAGTTTTGAGTAACTTAGATTAAGCACCCTTAACGAGACAAACTTTTTCAAGAGCGAAGGAGAGTAAGAAGACACCACTTCACCGAAACCAATGGACATTGTATGCTTATAATCTTTGACATTTATTTCACGGATATTGCTGCTTGTTGCGCTTGCCGAAAATAGAGATGTAGCCAAATCATGGAGGAGATCATGTATCTTGAAATAAGTATTACCGGATTTAGCTTCAATCTCTTGGAAGAAAGACCTCAAGTATAATTCATTCCATACTTCATTACCCACATCCTCTAGCTCCAAGTTTCCCTTTGATAAAAGAAAACCATGGGCCATCCAGAGAGTGATGAGATTTTCCTTTATCATTTTGGTGTCCTTTGGGAATACTGCACAATACGCAAAGCATTGTCTCAAATCAAGTGGAAGGTGATGATAACTCAGTCTTAGAGCAGGCAAAATAGAACTTTCATCTTGAGGCAAACTCCAAATCTCATTATCTCTCACATGTTCCCATTCACTCTCTTCTCTCTTGAAGCGTAAAAGACCACCAAGAGTCTTGGCCGCTAAAGGCACACCACCACATTTCTTCACAATCTCCTTTCCAATGGCCACTAGATTAGGATTTGCTTCTCTTTGTTGCCCAAATGCGCGTTGCATAAACAACAGTAAACTATCATGTGGAGACAAATTTGACAAATGATATGGTTGCGACGTTCCCATAATTGATCCAACCTTTTCAAGACGAGTAGTAGCTATAATAGAAGCACCTCTTGCTCCAACATTTAAGACTGCTCTTAACTTAGCCCACTTTTCTAGATCATCATTCCAAACATCATCTAAGACAAGCAAGTATCGTTTTCCATTCAATAACTCCTGGAGCTTCTTCTGAAATGAAGCCAAGTCCTTGACATGAGGAGAACTTCTTTCAATATTTCCTACAATTGTCTTAATTAACCTCTTCTCATCAAAATCATCCGAGACACAAACCCATATTTTGGGATTGAAATGCTTAGTCACTCTCTCATCATTGAAGATCATTTGGGCAAGTGTCGTCTTTCCTAGTCCCCCCATACCAATTATAGGGAAGACTGGAAGTTCTTCGGCAACATTGATATTGTTTATCAGGATTTTCACTATCTCATCCTCCTCTTTGTCCCTTCCATAGACTTTTGGTTCAGTTAAAACAAAACCTGTTCCAAGTAGTGTGGACACAAAGAATTTGTTACAATTGAGCTCATTAGAATGAGTCAGCAACAATTATAGACAAAACAAACATTTAGACAGGAATGACAGATGGGGTGGTGCAGGGAAAACCCACACAAACCCACCCCACCTTGCAAAATTTTCGGTTTTCAACCCGCCCCACCCCAACACACATAATTTGCTTCTTTTTTTATGGAAAAAATGCTGGATACTATCCACGCCTATCGAAATCCTTCCCAGCAGAACTATTTTCCCCTACTTTCTTCATAACAATTGTTTTTACAGTTTAGACTGAAGTTTCATAACTCACAAATGGTAATCTAAAATAGACCCATATCCTAAAAAACAAACTTTTTTTTTCTCATATGAGAAATACTATGAAGAAGTCAGCCTCTGTATACTTCTTATTTCTTTGCTTTTTCCTTTTTAGACTGTAAAATTCGATAAAGAAAATCATTTAAACAAATGTTAATGCAAAAATGAATCCAGATCCCCATTGTTTAGTGCCACACTAATTCAAACTTGCAACAGCAGATCCAGACTAAGTTTTAAACTTTCACTAGAACATTTTTTGGACAGACTGATATAGAATTGGATCATAATTTAAAGGGAATAATTCATAAATATAACTTGGCATCGGCTGACATCTATGCCCTCCAAGTCCAACTGTGCACAAGTAAACACTTAAACTCGTATAAAGTTGAACAAGTAGACACATGCGTTCTATGTTACATAATACATATAAGAGCCATGTAGGACACCAAGTAGGATGCGTGTGTACTTGTTCAACCCTATACAAATTTGAGTGTCTACTTGTGCAAACTCAAAGTTGGAGTTGCCCCCACACCTGCACATCTCCAACCCCGCCCCATTGCCATCTACCGTAGAGATCACGGTAAACACACAATGTGATAACAAATTGAATACAAACTAAGCTATATCAGTTAGTACTCACACCTGTTTCACGCGTAGCAGCGGCAGCTTGTCTCTCTGTAATTTTTTCAAGGAAATGAAACTTCCTTCTTTCCTCAGCAATTGCATCTAGTTTCTCCATTATCTCTTTCATCCTTTTCCCAATTTTGTGACGGATATTGATAATCCCTGGATGATAAAACCCTAATCGAGACTGCTCAAATCTTGTTGCCTCATTTTTACATTCGCCCAATATGTCATCAACTTCATAGGCAGCAGAATTTAGTTTCTGCAACCAATTCTCAATTGCCTTGTCCTTCAATTGCTTCTCCTGAGCATCTTGAAGCACAGCTTGAATTGTGGAAAACAAGCTCGACAGCTTTTCAAATTCCTTTTCGAAACCGAAAATCAATACAAGTTTTCCTCCGATGAAAGAAGTGAGATTTTCTAGCAGAACTTGAAGAAAAGCTTCCGCCATGTATTGAATCCAGTAAAGAAATATTGACCAGTTCAAAGTGTCTGGTTTGCTCAACTGAGCAGTGTGTGGACTTCATATATTTCATGAAAACTGCACATACCAACTATTCTCCGTACCTCTGGTTGACTGGTTGAACTTCGTCGGCCATGTTCTTTCTTTTTTCTTTTTCTTCCTTTGAAAAAATCAATGTTTTTTTTAAAAATATATTTTTTATATAAAAAAATGTTTTTTTTTCAGTTTAATTTATTTATCTAATTTTGATTTGATATAAAAATTTAAGAAATAAAAATATTTCTAAATCTTGCGTTAAATTAAAGATATTAAGAATATATCAAGATTTTTTAATTTTGCACGTTGTCGTATTAGCCTGTTCATGTAGTCTTTGACTTTTGGTACTTAATATTAATTAGATGTTATTGTAGTTCTTATTTTTGATATCTCGCATCGTCAAAGTGTTTCGTTTATCGTACTATTTTGTTGATTCATTGTGTTAGTTGCTATGTTTTCTACACTTTTTTCTTCTTTGAACTTGGATTTGTTGTACTTGAGTCGAGCGTCTTTTGAAAACAATCTTTCTACTTTCATGAATAGAGATAGTGGTAAAATCTATATACACTCTACCCATCTCACACTTTACTTATGAGATTTTACTGAGTATGTTGATGTTATTGCCGTCTTAAAAATTTCATGTGAAAAATTTAAATTAAAGAGCTGCAAAAAAAAAAGAGCAAAACAAACATTTTTTTTTTAAAACGTACTAAAAAATCAAATGTATATTTTTCAAATTGGGAGAAGAGATTACAAGATGGATAATCAAAGCTCATCAATAAAGTGAAAATATAGACCGACTAACCAACTAAACTACTTAAATTCAAAAAAAATGTTATTGATGTATATTAGCTAATGGATATAAACTTTTTTTCCTGGCTTATAAAAGAGGGAAATACACTTTATTGTTAACTCTTTTGAACCTTTTTTTTTTCTCTCTTTCCTTGTGGTTAGAATTCAAAATGTGGTTATCCACTTTCCCAACTGCACTGGCAGTTGCTGTTTCAGTTCCTTCCTCTCTTACTCCACAGGTAATTTTTCTAATTCTGTTGGGAATTTAGAGTTGTTTCATTTGATTAGTTGATTACTTTGTATATGTTGTGTTACTGTAGGATTTATTTTTTTTCACATTTATGCTTTCTACACTCTTTTTCTTTTCGATTTTGATTTTTGTGGATTATGTTGTAGGATTTCAGCTGGAGAAAGTTCAAATTGAAGAGAAATGTGAAGATTTCAAGAAATTTTGAATTTGCTATCAGTTGTTCTGGTGATAAAGCTGCTTCAATTGGGTTTGATGTGTCATTCCCTAAGGACTACACTGAATTACTTCAACAAGTATTCATTCTATTCACTTTTTTCTACTTAAAATTGTGGGTACGGGTAGGGGCAGGGGAAATGGGGGAAGGGATTACAAGGTGGGGGAATCGAACCCTCGGACAGACTAAGCTACTAAGATTTCCCGCTTTTTACACTCACATTACAAGGAAAAGTTTTTTAATTTTAAAAAGCCCCTTTTCCCACCAAGTTATTGTTAACCATACTACGTTACCATTTCATATTTCCTTAACTATTGCAGGGAGATTAAGGTAATTATTTGCCAAGGGCGGAGATAGAGTATTACTTATGGGTTCGGATGAACCCAATATCTTTTGTTTGGACTCTATATTTGTATTGGGAGGTCCATTTAATACGGATACATACTTAATTACAAACCCAGTCACTAAGACAGGCTATGAGTTTGGTGGCAAGTTCTGAACCCGTAAACTTCAAATCTTGGCTCCACCTGTTTTTAGTTGCTACAATGTTCAAAGTGACGAGAAGTAGACTGACAGAATGTGTATATATTCTCTTTGACATGTGAAGAATGGTTGATTAATTGCTAATGTGAAGAAGGCCTACATACATATCGGGGTTTTAAAAGCCCTTTTTTCAGAGTCTTTTGAGTTTGTGGTCAAATATATGAAGGATCGTTTGGTACACATATAAGATAGGAGGATGAAATTAAGTCAAATATAACAAACAGCGATGAACTAGTATAATGCAACTCCTAGTTGAAGTTACTAAGAATGATTCTAATTCTCTAATAAATTGTAACCAGATCATATACTGAATCATTTGTAGTTGTTGCTAGCTTTCTCTAGATAAAAGTATAAACTACTTTCTGTCTTTCGAATGTTTGCCGTGGTTTCTGTTATATCACTTTGATCGCCTTCAGAAATGGGAATTCCATCCCGACTTGACAAAAAGTGTATCTATCCACACCATGTAGCTCTCATGCTGCCTTGAGAAGACTATTTTTCGTGTGGATTCTTATCCCAAAGCCCTTATGAACAGACATTGTGCGCCTACAAGACTGACTTACCAATACTTGCTTGAATTCCTTAATATAAGCTGATGTACTTAGTCTTCTTGACCTAACTAGTTCTTGCTAACAGTAAATTTCTCATAATTGAAGGCTCTTATCCCTCTTACTGCAAATTCATATATTACATCTGGAAATGTCAAGCTACCTTTTGTACCTTTTTAGGCACATCATGTCCGATTACCATCTATCAGACTGTGTTTCTGATAAGCTCTTGCACTTCTCAAAATTTATGTTTGTAAATGTGCAGCTGAAACTTTTACGAGGCTCTTATCAACTGCCAAATATGTCCACTTTTGGGGCTTAAAATCGGAATGTAGATGATAAGTGAAAACATGATTACATACTCACTAGAAGACATAACAGTTCATGTCCATTATATTTTTGGTTCTAAAATTCTTAAAATCTATGTATACTGCCACCTTTAACTTTATCTATATTGACTTTCCGTTCTGAAAATATTGCTTATCTTGTTGCTTCACTGCCTTTGGGTACTCATTTTATTCACTTCACTTTGTCAAGTCTGTCCTGCAGTTCTTCAATCATAATTCCGGAATTTCATGATTAACAGGCTAAAGAAGCAACTGAATTGGCATTGAAGGACAACAGACAACTGATGGTCAGTCAAATTTCCCTGTATGTCTTCAAGTGACAACAACACTTTAGAAAAAGTTATACGGTATCCATTCTTCCCGTGGACTTAAAGAGAAAAAACTTTCTTGTACCAGGAAATTGAATTTCCAACTGCTGGATTGGGTTCTGTACCAGGTTATGCCTAATTGTCCTCCTTACTTGGCAATTTGTCCTGCTTTGGGCATGTGAAGATCGGTATAATCTACACTAGCTTGCTGATTTCCCATTCATGTCAGGTGATTTTACTCTGGTGTTAACTATCAACAGGTGATGGTGAGGGTGGAATAGAAATGACTGGAAGCATGCAACTAATACGTGAGTTCTGTGATCTCTTGGTTATACCGGAGAAAGCCACAAAGACCAGAATTGTAAGTCTCTGGTTCCGAATGAATTTATAGTATACACTGTGAGTGTCAAAAAGGCTCTCTTGCTGGCTATTGCTCTTTTCATTTGGTTTACTCCACTCACAGACAAATATACATTCTATTGGAGGAAACAATCATCTGGCAATTCGGAAAATAAATAAGGAAAATTTTAACCATAAAAGAAGTACTCAGAAAATTAGCGAGGAAAAGCTGTTACTTAATCCTTAACTGTTGTACTGTACTGCATAGAGTGTGGGCTTAATTCTTCTATTTGCCACATTATACAAAATAAACCAAATTTCAGCTATTTGCAGAGTCCATCTCTGTTGTGTCCATGCATGAGCTTTGCCATTGTTAATTATTTCTCTATATCGCAGCATCAATCTACCTTGATTTATTGTTTTGCATGTAAGCTGTCATTACAACTAAGACAAGAAGCTGAAGATGTTTCATATTTATGTTAAACGAATGGTGCTACAAAACTAGTGGTGTTGCTTTTTCCTCTTATCATATTGCTCCGTAATAGTTTCATCTTCTTAAACTTCAAAATTAGTGTTCCCTGTTAATGTTTGTGATCACCTCTTTTCCCATTAAGCTCTTTTACTCTACCAGGTACGATGTATCAAACTTGCATTAAACCTTTCAGTTTTTCCCGGAGGCTAATGAAGTGAAATTTGCAAGACAATCAATTTTTGGAGGAGCATCTTTTAAATTGGACTATTTGACAAAGCCTTCTTTTTTCGAGGATTTCGGTTTCACCGAAAAGGTCAAGATGGCTGACCGTGTCAAGCCAGAAGATGAACTCTTTATCGTCGCCTATCCATACTTTAATGTCAATGGTAACATCGAGCTCTCACACCATATATAGTGTACATCAAATGACCGATTTCATAGAAATGTTATGATGGCATCATTTATTTCTGCAATGTAGAGATGCTTGTCGTGGAAGAGCTATACAAAGCAGCAGTGTCAAACACTTCTAGGAAACTGATTATATTCAACGGAGAGCTTGATCGAATAAGATCTGGTTGTATCCTTTCTTACCACCAATTTTTTTTTCTTTAATCCGATCAAAGAATAAAAGTTCCTTATTGCTCTGCATGATTGTCTGCATATTGTGGCAATGAGTAACTTGTTGCACCGGAAATAGGAAGGACATCATAGTATATATATATATATACATACTTCCATGTTAACAATTCTTCCATGTTAAGTTCCTGTATTCCATGCTATCTTTGACAAAATAAGATTATCCGCCATTCTTTTATCCGAAGCTGGCTGCACTTTCCAAGACTCTTTTTCCTAAGATGGAGACGGTATATTATATTCACAATTTTAAAGGACGAAATGGAGGAGTCCTGTTTAGGTGATCTCTTTTACCAAAGCTTTGAATGACTGAACTATTTGTTAGATTGTTTCGTTATCACTTGAATTTTGCTCATTTTCTTTTTTACTTTGACTATCTTTTGAATACTAGGTGTTACCCTGGTCCTTGGAAAGTTTTCCGAAGAGTAGGAAGTACCTACATCTGCTTGCATCAACAGGAATCAATGCCATCCTTGAAAGAAGTTGCTTTGGACATCCTTCCATCAGCTTGATTGTTTATAAATTACCCGGCGAAAATGTTCAGTTTGCCTTCTTTCTCCTGTAATTGGATAATAAATTGTTAATTCGTGCATTATCCAAATCTCTTTACAGTGTGAATATATTGATTTCGTTACACCTGTAGTACATTTGTATATTAACCTTCAAAATCAAGTTGTTGAACACCTTACTACCAGAAACTCGCCAATTTCTTACGTCCTTTTCCATTGGAACATGGCCGGGATATAAGGAATTCTGAATTCCGATGCCGTTCAAACGGTTCTTGATCCTTCAGGAAGATAGCTAGTCAGAGAAGGCTCCTGTCCTTGTGTATATGAAGGGACTTAAGTCCTTTTTGGTACAAGTAGTTGAATGGATGACTATTTGAATGGGTCCAAAATAGCTAGCTGTAGGCATTAAGTTATTGGTAGATTAGTCAAAATGCACAAAGTTGATCACCAACCATAAGAAAAAATCATATATTATATTACAAGTCCATGCCCTGCTCAAGTCAACTTTGAACTGTCCATATTTCATTCCAACATCTTACTTTGTTTCAAGAATATAGATTCATTGTTTACTCGCATAATTTTGTGTTACAATCCCAGTTAAGTATATTTTATAGTGAACTCAACATATGGCTGAAGCTTTCCTTCAAGTTCTGCTAGATAATCTCAGTTTTTTCATCCAAGGGGAACTTGGATTGGTTTTTGGTTTCGAGAAGGAGTTTAATAAACTTTCAAGTATGTTTTCTATGATTCAAGCTGTGCTAGAAGATGCTCAAGAGAAGCAACTGAAGTACAAGGCAATAAAGAACTGGTTAAAGAAACTCAACGTTGCTGCATATGAAGTTGATGACATCTTGGATGACTGTAAAACTGAGGCAGCAAGATTCAAGCAAGCTGTATTGGGGCGTTATCATCCACGGACCATCACTTTCTGTTACAAGGTGGGAAAAAGAATGAAAGAAACGATGGACAAACTAGATGCAATTGCAGAGGAACGGAGGAATTTTCATTTGGATGAAAGGATTGTAGAGAGACAAGCTGCTAGACGGCAAACAGGTGCTCATCTTAATTTTATTTTAAAACAAATTAGTATTACAAAAATTGCAGAGGAATGAAGGAATTTATATTCATTTTTATTTTTGGAAATTATCAAGGTCATGTGTGTTTTTAAGCTGAGGGGAAGTTTCAAAGATTTTCTCTAATCTTAATGTTTGTCTCACTCACTCAGCATGATTTTCTCAATCCTTTACTTCAACTCCCCCCTATTGTGCAAATATCTTCTCTATTTTCTGTTGACTCCTAATGAGCTTGAATGTAACAACATTCTTGTTTGGAGCAGGTTTTGTTTTAACTGAGCCAAAAGTTTATGGAAGGGAAAAAGAGGAGGATGAGATAGTGAAAATCTTGATAAACAATGTTAGTGATTCCGAAGAAGTTCCAGTACTCCCAATACTTGGTATGGGGGGACTAGGAAAGACGACTCTAGCCCAAATAGTCTTCAATGATCAGAGAGTTACTCAGCATTTCAATCTAAAGATATGGGTTTGTGTCTCAGATGATTTTGATGAGAAGAGGTTGATTAAGGCAATTGTAGAATCTATTGAAGGAAAGTCACTGGGTGACATGGACTTTGGCTCCCCTCCAGAAAAAGCTTCAGGAGTTGTTGAACGGAAAAAGGTACTTTCTTATTTTGGATGATGTTTGGAATGAAGATCAAGAAAAGTGGGCTAATCTTAGAGCAGTATTGAAGATTGGAGCAAGTGGTGCTTCAATTCTAATTACTACTCGTCTTGAAAAGATTGGATCAATCATGGGAACTTTGCAACTATATCAGTTATCAAATTTGTCTCAAGAAGATTGTTGGTTGTTGTTCAAGCAACGTGCATTTGGCCACCAAACCGAAACAAGTCCTAAACTTATGGAAATCGGGAAAAGAGATTGTGAAGAAATGTGGGGGTGTGCCTCTAGCATCCAAGACTCTTGGAGGTCTTTTACGCTTCAAGAGGGAAGAAAGTGAATGGGAACATGTGAGAGATGGTGAGATTTGGAATTTATGAAAATTCTGTTTTGCCTGCCCTGAGGCTGAGTTATCATCATCTTCCACTTGATTTGAGACAATGTTTTGCATATTGCGCGGTATTCCCAAAGGACACCAAAATAGAAAAGGAATATATCATCACTCTCTGGATGGCACACAGTTTTCTTTTATCAAAAGGAAACATGGAGCTAGAGGATGTGGGAAATGAAGTATGGAATGAATTATACTTGAGGTCTTTTTTCCAAAGAAATTGAAGTTAAATCTGGTAAAACTTATTTCAAGATGCATGATCTCATCCATGATTTGGCTACATCTATGTTTTCAGCAAGTGCATCAAGCAGCAGTATCCGCCAAATAAATGTAAAAGATGATGAAGATATGATGTTCATTGTAACAGATTATAAAGATATGATGTCCATTGGTTTCTCCGAAGTGGTATCTTCTTACTATCCTTCGCTCTTTAAAAGGTTTGTCTCGTTAAGGGTGCTTAATCTAAGTAACTCAGAATTTGAACAGTTATCGTCTTCCGTTGGAGATCTAGTACATTTAAGATACCTTGACCTCTCTGGTAATAAAATTTGTAGTCTTCCAAAGAGGTTATGCAAGCTTCAAAATCTGCAGACTCTTGATCTATATAATTGCCAGTCACTTTCTTGTTTGCCGAAACAACTAAGTAAGCTTGGTAGTCTCCGAAATCTTTTACTTAATGTGTGTTCATTGACGTCAATGCCACCAAGGATAGGATTGTTGACATGCCTTAAGACTCTAGATTGCTTTGTTGTGGGCAAGAGGAAAGGTTATCAACTTGGTGAAGTACGAAATTTAAACCTCCGTGGTGCAATTTCAATCACACACCTTGAGAGAGTGAAAAACGATACAGAGGCAAAAGAAGCTAATTTATCTGCAAAAGCAAATCTGCACTCTTTAAGCATGAGTTGGAATGGACCACGTAGATATGATTAAGGTGCTTGAAGCCCTCAAACCACTCTCCAATCTGACTTGTTTAACAATCAGTGGCTTCAGAGGATTCCGTCTCCCTAACTGGATGAATCACTCAGTTTTGAAAAATGCTCTCTATTGAAATTGATGGTTGTGAAAACTTCTCATGCTTACCACCCTTTGGTGAGCTGCCTAGTCTAGAACGTCTACAGTTACAGTTGGGACCTGCGGAGTATGTTGATGTTGATTCTGGATTCCCCACAAGAATAAGGTTTTCCATCCCTGAGAAAACTTTGTATAAAATATTTTCATAATCTGGAAGGATTGCTGAAAAAGGAAGGAGAAGAGCAATTCCCTGTGCTTAAAGTGATGGAGATTTGCTTCCCTCGACATGAGCAGTAACTATGTTCAAAAACCTTGCAAATCTCATAGACTTGATTATCCATAGGTTCAAGAATCTCAAAGAGCTGCCTACAAAATTGCACACATTCCTAATCTGGATATATATTCCTAAGTATTATTTGTAATTGTTTCTTTGTTTGTAGGGTTGTTTGTTTGTGAGTCTCTCTCTCATTGGATGTAATTTTCTTTTGGAAACAAATCAACAATCTATTTGTATTACACGCTTTCAGAATCTATTACTTCTTATTTGTAATTGTGACTATCTCTGTTTCCTGCCATTGTATGTAATTTTCTGATTTTATTTTGTAAAAAAATCAATGATTTCTAAGATCCATTTGTATTATACTTGTTAATGTTGTAATTATTGGCGAACAGTAATGTTGTTGATTAATAAATGTTGTGTCACATGGAAAAAACACCAAATAGAACTATTCATGTTTTTTTTTATAATATATAAACATGACTCTTAATTTGGCTTCAGCTGACAACTATGAGTCTATGGGTGTTCACGGTTTAGATAAAAATCGATCCAAACCGATAAAATAAAATCGATTTTATTTGGGTTTGGTTTTAGATTTTTGAAAACCGATAGTATTTGGTTTGGTTATGATTTTATTCGAAATAACCGAACCGATGAGTTATATACATATATTTTATTAATATACATGCTTAATATATTGTTTTTATAAACAATTTTAATGATCTTATATATGTTTTTATTAAAATTTCTTTATGCTTAACTTATTGAAAGCAAGAATGTCTAAGGTGAAAACATTTATCTTATTGATTTCATGTATATGAGTGTGTATGATAGTGAATTTTAAAGCTTTATTGATAGTAAATTTAGTGATCGAAAGTTTGGTAATTTAAGTCATTCTAACTATTTTTTGTTTTGAATGAATTGTTGTCACTTTTTTCACATTTTGAATGAATTGTTTCTTTTATTTTTGTGTATGGTTGATAACCGAATCAAACCAAACCGAAACCGATAACCACCAAACCGATATTATATTTGGTTTGGTTTGGTTTTTGATAATTTTAAAACCGATATTATATTTGGTTTGGTTTTGGTTTTGGTTTTGACCAATAACCGATCCAAATCGACCCGTGAACACCCCTAACTATGACCTTTAACTTTGGAGGTGCACAAGTAGACACTTAAACTTGTATAAAATTGAACAAATTTTATAAAATTATACAATATGACACTAAGAGTAATTGATACCGATAACTGCTTTTTGATTCTCTGTAATTGATTTTATTTGATTCTCCCTCTCTTTTTGGTTCTGGTTGATTGACATGCTTGCTAATTGGGTGTCTGCTGTAATGGGTATCAATTACTCTCAATGTACAAATTTTGTGTTATGAAGTTAAATATATTTCTAAAGCTATCCTGAAAGTAGTTAATATACTTTTGAGTGTTGTATCATGTTTTTAATATAAGATATTAAAATTTAGGTGAAATTTACTTTCTAGTTAAACTGGTCAAAGTTGAAAGATTTTCCAGTGAAAAAGTTTTTAATAATTTGACTTTTATGCTATATATTTTAAAGTTGAACGACTTTTTAATTAAAAAATAATAATAAAATTATATGATAATTCTTATAATACAATGGCCTTTATATGATGAAAAAAAGAGAGAGAAATTAGATGACAACAATATCCAAAAATAATCTTAAAGAATTATGATTTATATATAATAAAATTAATTTTAAAATTTGATGAAAAAATAGAGAGAAGAAGCAGATGATGAAGTAAAATGATGTGGTGGTGGGTCCATCGGTACATAATAAAAAAGTGGGTAATGTTAAATGATCAGAAAATATAGCCAGAATTTGGCTAAATTTTATCGTAGCTTATTGATATATTATCGTAGTAATATTCATCTATTTTCAGGATTACTACGTATAAGTTATAGTATTATTGTGAAATTTTAATCGTTTCCATAAACAATGAGTTATTTGTAATTGTTTCTCTGTTTGTGAGTCTCTCATTGGATGTCATTTTCTGATTTTCTTTTGGAAGCAAAGTAACTATTTGTATTATACTTGTTAATGTTGTAATTATTGGCTAACAATGGTTGAGTGTCACTTTCTGAATGAATCTTGTGGAACATGGGAAAAACACCAAATATAGCGCGAGGAAATTTTCATGAAATTTGACATACCTGTTGTTGTCTCTTTCTTCACTTCTGGTGCTTGTGCTGCTGCAATGGAGTTTGTAGCATGGAAAAACCATGTGGACCGGGTGAGATTCGAATTCTTCCTGGATTGCCTGAAACAGAGGAATGATAATAAAGGGATGGAACTGGTGGATTTCTATCACATTGTGGATGGAACTCAACAATAGGACGCGGAGTCCCAATTTTGGCGTGGACCAATGCCAAATTGGTAACAAATTACTTGAAAATGTGGCACATGATGTTACTCAGTGATGAACGATGAAGAGGTTCATAAGCAACGAATGGCTTGAACATCCATATTCCAGAACGGTTATCCAAATTAAAGTTTCAATGTTTCTGCAAAGTGTTTGCTAATCCCAGTAGGCACTTTTGACTATACAAATGAAAAAGGGTTTAAATTCTTATCTAAATTTGTTTTCTTTTGGCTTATGAGTCAATTATATTCTCTCTTTGTCAGAAAATTTACTTTTCCTTGCAATAACACAGTACGTGCATCATCATGATACAAGTTTTGTCTTTTTCCTTCTTTAATGTCTTTTTTAATTTTTAAAAGAAATTGTTGTCCCCATCTTGAATTTGTAAAAGCTAATTGTTTGTGGGCAGAAAGTGATACGAAAATTTTAAAAAAAAATGGGGGTAAAAAGACATTTTTTTAAAGAACAACTTTCACATATAGCAAACATAAAAATCATATTTATATGTTATAGATATAATTTGCATAATTGCGATATTTGCTATGGAGCTTTTGATTTGTATAATTCGCTAGATACATCCAATTTTATACAAATTGTTCAGTTTTGTATAAATTCATTTATACATTGTAATTTGTATAATAAGATCTGTATTTATATAATTATAAGTGTATAAGACGAAAATATATGTATTTGTATTTGTAAATACACTTTTCTCTCGCTTTATACAAACACAAACGCATTTTATACATTTGTATACCGAATGGATAATTGTATACTGAAAATGGCTAATTGTATACCGAATCAGATGGCAAAAAAGATGGGATGTTTGCTGCGAATTGCAAATAAAATAAACTTTGACTATAGCATTTAATTTGAACTAATAGTTTGCTATTCATACAATTTTCTCTTTTTAAAATCGCGTGACGCTTATCAATATCTAGTTATCGTTTAACAGATTATGCTAATTTAGCTGCATTTAATGAGGAAATAAAATTTGTACAAAAATGAGTTTAACTAAAAATTGAAAAAACTCTAGCATAGTTACTGAAATTCAAAAAATTTACAGGTGAAATCTGTATACTGTGTATTAGTGTTCGAAAATTTCCTTTAGGTAAATCTAACATAGTGAAATGAAAATTTTGAATTTAGCACCCATCCTAAGAAGAAATAAAATAACATAATAAATCAATTTAATATTATATCAAAATAATTTTAAAAAATTATACGTTCATTGGTAATGGCCAACTATGATAATTTTTTATGTCGACTGGAGATCATGTTGACTATTGGTGATGATTGTGAATAATAGTTAATGGGATGATGATGATCGATCGATAATTGTGAATATTGATGTAATTGAAGGTTGTAATGGCAATTGAAGATAATGATAATCATGAATAATTATTAATGGTGATAATGAATGATTGTGATAATTGTTATCAAACACAAGATGATTGTACATATCATTGACAATGGTAATTTGATCATGATAGGTGATAATGAAGGTAATAATAACAATGGTTAGCGATGAAAGTAAATGGGGTGGTAAATTATTATTTTTGTGAAAATACTTTAATCAACAAATATTAAGATTTTATTATAAATCTTAATATCCAAACTATTTGATTAAACCTTGATAAAACCAAAAACATTTATCTAAGTCTAGCAGGTACTTTCACAATTTATTTTACTTGATCCATATTGATCTAGTACGGTCCTTAAGAAAATGTTTATTAAAAATATATTTATTAAATTAACTTTACTATTGATATATAAATTTAATTATAAATCTAACAAAAGGCGATTCCGTAAAATAAAATAAAAAAAAGTTATCTGTATATGTCTGAAAGAGAAAAAAAACTGAGGCATCGTTCAAATATAAAATGAATATAGATTCAATAATACGTCCATAATTGCCGTCACCTCTGTCTTCTCTGTGACCCAATCTCAACTTTCTCCGATCCCCACTTTCTTCATCATTCCTTTTACTTTTTAGTGTTATCCTCGTTTTTCTTGCATCACAAATAACAAGAAGATAAACTATATAGTCTTTTTTTCGGCATTCACAAAAAACAAAGGTGCGTTACATTTACCTGCAACCACCTTTTGGCTGTTCAACTCTTCTTGGTTTTAGCAATTCCATTTATATTTTTTGGGTTGTTTACTTATCTGGGGCTGCGATTGATTAATAAATTATAGATCTGAAATTGGGTTTTTCAAATCTTGATAATTACAGTCGTGGAAATGCGGAATTTTTGAGTTTCTTTGGTTTTCAAGCCGTTAAAAGGCGGAGCCAGATGAGGTCGAGGGATTTATTGACATATATATGATTTGAATTACTTTTAGTATATGTTGAAGTTCCGTCAACTTGTTCGCATGTTACTTTTTTGTATTTTGATTTTGGACTCAAAATATTGGTTCCGCCACCACTAGCGTTACTGTTTTGACTTTTATGTAATTAGTGGGCCTTGAATACACGGAATTCCCTACTTTTGTGAATTCTCTTTTGTCGATTCGATAGTCAGCTTTTGAGAAATTATTTCGTTGAAATTTGCTTTGGAAAAGTACTTTGGTGAATGACCAATTTTGTTTGTTCACAACTAAGTTTAACAGTTGTTTTTCTATGGAACAGGTTGTAATTAACGAGTTTGTTTTCTTCAAAGATTGTGCAGTATCGTTTTTGGGTAAGTGGGGATTGATTCAGTTTGTTTAAGAATATATTCTCGCAGAAAGTTAACTGTACAAGGAGCTCATCTTTCTAGCTTATCTGTTTTAGATAAGCTAAATTTTAGTTTTTTACAGAGCATAATTACAGAGAACAGGGGTATAGGAGGAAAGTGTGTGTTTTCCTTTGGGTGATATTGTGTTGAAGAATTGGGTCAATCTTGAATTTTGTTGAAACTGTTTGGTAGATCTTTTCTTGGTTGTTGCAAGAAAAGATGGGTTCTTTTCCTGGGCATGTTCTTCCTGGAACACTGTTTCTTGTGATTGGTGTGTGGCATATATGGTCTGCTCTGGTTAGATATTCATCAAATCCCAAGTCATTCAGGGTAAGGGTTTGGAACCCTGTTCTAGGTTTTGATGGGAAGTTGAAATATTTGGAACTTTATGTGATAGCAATTGGAGGTTTTATTGATTTTTGTATTGAGCTCTTCTATTCGACACACCTCAAACTTCTCGTTCATGGAGTTTTGAATCCTACTCATATGAATAACTTTGAGCATGCTGGAATGCTTCTCATGTTCGTCATCTTTGGTTTGATTGTGCTACTTTCAGAGAAAACCAGGTTAGTTTTCCTGATTCATAATCTTCCTTGACTTTGGTGCTTGTTGGCCTAAGGGTATTTTTGATTATATGTTAAAGTAAATTCGAATCGTAGTAGTAGTGTAGAAGTGAAATGATCCAGACAATCGTTCTCCTAATTAGTTTTTGATCATGTGGTACAACTTTCCACATGTTCAACCTAGTAAAAGTACTATTTTAGACTTCTGATGCTGAACGATAAAGTTAATACTTACCAAAAAAATTTGAATCTCTATCATTGTGAATTGTGAAGTTGCTAGCTATGGTGCTTGATGAGTGATTATAAATTTGATTGATTTCTAATACTAATTATTTGCTGATTGGGGCATTAGCTCTGGCTTTTCTATTTGTAAAGAACTTATATTGGGAACCTTCTTTCTTTGTATGTGAAGATTGAATGAGTGTCCAATATCCTATTGTAATCATTTTTAGTTTTTAGTTTTCCTTAGTGTTCTTGTCATATTTAGGGAAGTACATTGAGTTCTTCGGCCTAGTTTGAATTTATTGAAACTTCATACTTTTTTAGGCATCAATATAGCTGTTTATACAATTTTCTCAAGAATTGCGATGGTCTAACAAGTATTTCACATACTGTCAAGTTGGGTTACTGCAAATCAAGTTATCATACTTTTGAAATAATCATATGCGTATAAGTCCTTCCTTGAGGAAGACTGCTCCCCAATCCCCATGAGAAAAGTGGAAAATGACAGATTGCAAGCAAATATAGGTGGTTTTCCTCCCCTCTCCCAAGGAAAATAAGGAAATTCCAGTCTTCTGACTGCCCTTTCTTGATTTGTCCTAATGGATACTCCATCCTTTTTCCTTTTTATTTCTCTTTTGCTGTTTCTAAATATCCGCATCGTTAGGCATCTATAGTCTTAAGCAATAGCAAGCCTTCAAAGTTAAAGAAAAGCAGTCAAAACAGGCACTGTAATGCATTCTAGCAAGATAAGTGTGGTATCAGTTAGGTATAACAAGTACAGGCAGTTGGAAACTGGCTTAAAGAGCTTTTACTGGCAGTTGTAGGAATTGCAAGTCTGAGTTTAGTCATATATCGTGTTAAAATTTGATTAGTTGGAAACATTACTGAGCCATGCTCAAGAAAAGAAGTCAATTCCTTCTTTGTTATTTCTCTATAAGGATAACATGTTCTTGAACTGAGTAGTCCCAATCACAAGTTCTAGAATCGATGTGAAGAATGAGACTTGAGTCTGCAAGTCAATGAACATGCTTATACTTGAAAACATACTATTACAATCACATGACTGAACATGTAAGCTGAATACTGCGTGTATGTTAAATTAATGATATTTGATGTTTGTTCCGCCCACATCAATAATTCATTATCATCTTTCTTGCTGGACAACAGAACAGAGGTCTGGATTCCCTAGATTTGCCTACTTCTTTATGCAGTCCTTGGAAATCATGCTCCTAAAAGTGTTTTGGAATCAGTTTTTATCTGAAATCAACAAAGATAAAAAAAAAAAATTAGATGATTATAACCATCATCAACCTTATCACATGTGTTTTTAAAGCCTGATAAGAATCGGTTTAGGCAAGATATTCATGATTTAGTTGTGCTATCATGGAATGTGTTATGGAACTCTTGCCGTTAGTGATAACTTATTTCCAGCAGTTCAGTAAATAGTCAGAGTGGGATTACAGTTTGTGTACCTTTTACATACTAAGTAAAACTGGAACTTTGCATTATTCACAATCATTTGGTGAGTGAGGGAAAATCAAAATATAGCAACTACATATGTTCTTTGCTTTAGGCATATGATTAATACCTTACCCTTTCTTGGGGGCTCATTTGCAACACGAGCGATCCTACTTTCATCTTGTTCTAATCGCCTTGAGGAGTTAGCTATGCTACACTCTCAGTGTGTGGAATATATAAGAACTATCATGCCCAACTTCGAATATTTTTGTGTATTTGCCTATCTGTTTGTCTTGGATGTTCCATTCCATCAGTCTTTAACTCGATAATATTTGCTTTCATCTTTCAGTTTTCTTCCCTTGCCTGAAGGAGCTCTCTGCTTGATCATTGCCACAGCATTCTCTGCAGAGTATTTCTTGTTCTTTTTCCACTCCACAACCCACAAAGGCCTCGAAGGGTACTATCACCTTATCCTTGTCCTCCTCATAGGCCTCTGCATATTGACGACTATCGCTGGAGCTCTTATGCCCACCAGTTTCCCTATTGACTTGGCTAGCGGCATTTCTGTAGCACTCCAAGGCCTCTGGTTCTATCAAACTGCATTCACTCTGTATGGTCCTATGATGCCAGAGGGTTGCCAACTCAAAGGGAACGATGTCATGTGTCGTTCAGAAGATAGCGTAGTTCGAGGGGAGTTGCTAGCAAACCTCCAACTTTTCTCCATGATTTTTGTTGTCCTTGCTGCCACTACTGGAGCTTATGGTTTTGCAGCTTCAGAGACTGGTCATAAAGATATTAGGAATTCTCATGTGCCTCTTGATGGTTAGGAACATTGATGGTAGTATTAGCCATTTTTGTAACATATTCTTTGGTTAGAGAAAGGCCTTGAATGAAACATTTGAGGATATTGCTCTTAAGTTATTCATTTGTCTAGCTTGGTAAGTGTCAATTTGACACTAAAAAGTAGACTATTGTTGTATTGTTACTTTAATTAAGGTAGTTGCTGGTAACTATGGATGGACAAAGCACAATAAATTTTTTTTAAAAATATTATTTTAAATACACTCTATTTTGTTGTCTTTCCATTAATTGCAAGTGAATTAAAAAAGATTTTGACTTATGTGAAGAATAAGAAATACTTAATTAGATAATAGCATTGATGACAATTAGGTTGGGCTGCAGAGGTTTGCGGCAATTCAATACTCTATGGTAGGTTTGGTAGAAAGAAAAATGTTTTCCACATGAAATATATTGAGTTACGAGTATTCTGATTTTTTGAGTTTCATACTTGAATTATTGCCAATTTTTTGTTTCACTTTTCCTACATAAATAATGGTGATATTTCAGATAGAAAAAATAAACAATTGATAGTTGAGGACCTTGAGGTATTTCGATAAATATTTGATGATAGTTCAGATAAAAAACTCACACTTCTCATAGTTCACGTATGAAACTCAAAAAAAATCGAGATATTTGATATTAGTCGCAGCTCATTGGTAAAATTCTTTAAATTCCATGCTCCAGATTTTGACTGGGCTCGAAAGGACCAGGAAGTAAATGTCTATAATAAAGTATTCAACACGTCTTGTCATTTATTGTAAGAAAACTTAGAAAAGTGATTAGGAATAAAATAAAAATGTTAAAAGGTATGAAGCTTTTAGACATGTGTATGATCATTTTTTTACATAATTAAAAAAAATAACAAATTTTGTATAAAAGAAAATGAAGATGTGACTTAAATCTATTCCTGGGAAATTTATATTAAAGAAAAAATAAAGGAAAAAGATGGAGTAAATGACAATTACTGGTTCGTTAAGTTTGGGGTAAGTTTACAATAATTCCTTAAGTCTATTTTTGGAGGAAGTTTGTCAAAAATAAATATTTCCCAAATATTAAACTAATTTTGGTTGTATGATTTAGTGGGGAAAAGAAAAAAAAATTGGGAACCCACATTTAGGTGAATCGTATTTTCGATTTTAGCTATTTTTCTATTTTGGGTGTCTAATTCAAGATTTTTGAGGTATAGTTAATGCCTTTTTAAAAATCTATTTTTAGTGTTAGTGCTGTTTTAGTTGTTGCAATTTCTTTGATTTGACAGGACTTTCATAGTGCTTTGGTGAAGCATTTCTTCTTTATTAATTTTTGTCAAATTTAAGAATCAAACTTATCATTATTTGATGAAAATCAGTGTTTACTTTTAATAAACTTAAATATAAAATTCCTCAAAATTATTTAAGAGACTACATTAAAGTCAAGTATTTGAGACATCCAACCATGAATTATTATTTTTTAACAAAAAAAATCCTTCATACCAGATACACCCCTAAAATAGAAATGATATCACGAAGTGTCATTATTGTATCAAAGTCTTTAAATATAAAGAATAAGTCGTTCAACTTTACCGAATTATTTAGATAATGGCTAAACAATTTTACATAGACAAATCACTCGATTGGGGGGGGATCTCCTTTATTTTCTCAAAGCAACTTTCTATGATATGTCAACCAAAAAACTATTTCTTTAAAAATGGCTTTCGTGATAAAAGGGAAAAAATAAAAACACTACTACCATGGTCAATATCTCCAACAATAGCATAGTCCCGCAAATGGGGTCTAGAGAGAATAGAATGTACACAAATTTTACCCCTACCTTTGTAAGATAGAAAGACGATTTCTCAACTCCAGGTTCTATCTGTTTGGACTTCATTTAGTCATACACAAAAGGACTTTGCTTGAAAGCAATATAGAAAAAGCTACAACCATTATACATTCATAGACACTTCAAATTGTCAGCTGAGGCTATACACTTTGGATGACCACGAGAAACTTTATTACATTACATTACACTATTTAGTTCCAGCTTTAGCAGCACAATGAAATATCATGTTGTTCAGTACGGGACGATGATGGATTCTATAATCTCTTGGAGTGGAGCCAGTTCCTTCTTGTCGATCAGTCCAAACTCCTACAAGATAAACATACAATTATTAATCAACTCCATATACAAAACAACTTATGTTGCACAATGACAAAACCTATGTTCTCAAGAGCAACTCGCATAACCTCATTCGAACAAATAACCAAAAGTTTTTCCCCAGACAGCATCAGATACTGACTAGTGAGTATCTTTGTTCCTTCCTAGCGACAATTTTCATTCTCTGTAAATAAGGTAGTGCTAGAAACTTTGTTGCTTATAAGGGGATAGCAAGAAGGAAGAGCTATCCGAAATTAAGGACTAGAGGGGTGTGATTCAGGTCCTACGCGAAAGATCTAACCCTCAAAAGTCAAAAGTTATGCTCCATAATATCCCCTTCTAGCAGGGAAAACGACGCAAATCAGAATAAAAGAAGTAGGCTCCAGGAAAATTACATTTCTCCCACATCTTAATCTAGTGATGGAAAAATTTATACTTTCTGCTCTCTCACGACAATTAAATACTTGGCCGCTGAAAATAAAAATAAAAATACGTCTGTCAGGGAATGGCTATTGTCAATTTTCAACCAACACATCTCAGGGTCGAAATTACTTCCGTCTTCCCATTTTCCTATATACACCAGAAAACTACTACTCTCCTTGCAAACCAGGTTTCTACTAACCTCCCTAGCTTCTATGTCCAACACCCCGCACAGTGCCCGTCTTTTTCATGAGGGTTATTTAGAGTTAAACCACAGTCCACACCTGGGTAACCTTTGTTTGAAAGGTGTCATTATGCAAACAAGACTTCCACACCTCCTAACTAACTCAACTTCCTAGGAATAAAATCTGTAAGATCATTCCTCCATGCACGTGGCCTAACAACTATCAGTTATGCTATAATGACAACAAAGTAGTATGTTCTTATTCTCAACAACAAACATAATTCACTTTTTTCAGTATGAAAGAGAATATATTAGTAATTTGACTGAGCAGAAGTCCTAAAAGAGAAGCAATTAACCAAGTTCAACATTAAAAATATCGTTAGGACAAAAATTAATCTGGAACATGACCTGCATTCATTTTAAAGGCATTGCCTTGATAAATACTTTTCTTTTTCTTTTTACCGAGCAATCTGGGGCCAACCTACCTCAACCTTTGAAACTCTGGATAATGGGCCCGCCCCTATACACTTCTTCACTTAATTACTAGGTTTAGTTCACATGGCGAGGGGCTCGAATGTCTAGTTTACATCACAAGTCCTCAACCTTTGCCACTTGAACTAAGCCCTAGGGGCACCTTAACCAAAATATTAGACGAGAGCTATAAACATAATCATACATATTCCTCATTAACTTGCCAAAAAGATATGTTCAGTAAAATCTAGACTTTGCGATGTTTGATGAAGAGTAAAAAAAAAAAGAAACTGAAGAGAAAACTGACTTAAAGTTTCCAGCCTTGGGTGCTTCTCGAGACAATAAACTTAGATCACTCATTCCGTTTTAAATGACATTTTTTGAATAAATATTCAAGATCTTCTACTCCTCCTAGATTTGAGAGCCATTCCTAACTGTTGAAGCTTAAAATTGTTTCCTCATGAGTAATAGTACCTTCGTTCAGCAACAAACAAGCATCCACTAAACTAGTAAATGACGGACTTCCATAGAAAGACCAAAAACCCTTCAGTTGTGTACTCGGATATCAATTCTTTAATTTTCTAGACATAATCCTTTGAAAAGTTAAACAGACAACCAGAAAAAAAAACAAAGATAACACGACATTAATTTGATCAATAATTTGGACAGATACATGCAATTAACATGTTTTCAAACTTTGGAAGAAAGATATACAAGTAATGTGCACAAGGAAGAGATTCAGATAACTCACATGGGTGAAGAGTATGAAATGCTTAAAGCACGTATTCAAATGGGCCTCCTCCTTAAGACTCACAATTTTCTGAAAATGGGAGTGATAAATATGTGCATACACACGAAAGAGACGCTTAAAAATTGTCTTGACAACATCCTTGAAGTTAGATGGAAACGGCGCACCTACAAAATTTAGCACAGAGAATCAAGAACAAAGGCATTAGCATTCTCCAAACTAGGATGGAAAGATAATAGATATCAGTAAAGCTAGAATACCTCATCCCACCAACCCATCTCCAAGCCCAGAAACTGGCACCACACTACCCCCCACCCAACAAGACTAATTAAAAAGTAAATGACTAAAGCAACATAATTGTTTTTTTTTTCTTGGGGGTTGTGCAGGAAAGGGGCCTCTCTAAGATCTTTTTGTCCGATACAACTTCAGACGGCCTGAAGACCAAGAAGCTAGACTTTCATATTATATTAGTAACTTTTTTTATAAGTTGAAAAACCACTTATCAAAAAGCAGACCAATATAATATACACAGAAAGATAACAGAGTAGAAAAGTAGAATGATAATAGAGTTGTTTTTAGAGATGGTTCGATGTGGAACAATTAGATGATACTTTGACTTAGAATTATTAAATGAGATTTTACTCTAGAAACGTGTGAAATTTATCTTAGACGGGGGTCAAATTTTGATACATTCAAAAGTAGAAACTGTGTACATTGCACCTTTAATGTACAGTAAAATAGCATGTTATTACTTTCCAATTAAAGACCAGTAATTACCAAGCCTTTGAGGAAATAGAGATTCATCATCCAGTTGAGTTTCAATCCAGTCCATCAAATATTCAACGTATTTTGGAGCCGAAACTTCAATAGGCTTCTTAATTTGTACTCCATCAGCCCACCTGTACTCGTATCTGAAATCAATATGTGAATAAGTCAGGAATACTGTCTGAATTTTTCTTCTCTTGAAACATCAAAAATAACACCATAAGAAACTTTGGGTTTAATTTGATTCAGACTATCATAATCAAAGTTGGACTTAAGGAGGAATGAGAATTCACAGGGCTAACATAACCAGCAAATTAGTTAAATTTCCATATAAAAGTGCAGCAGAAACTGCAATTCACCAATAACTAATGGAAGACAAGAGTGCGGAAAAAATATATCATGAAAAAGAAAAAAAAAATCAAGACATCCTTTTTGTTTTTTTACTCATACATCAAAACCCTTAATTTGTATTCTTCTCACGTCTTCATGGTAAAGAATCACTCTTTACCAGAAAGAATTTACTTCTACCTAAGAAGGGTCCATAACCTCTATTCGCCGGTGTTTGGCCATAGATTCCAAGTATCTTTTACTTTATTTGGAATTTACGGAGTTGGAATTGGAATTTAGTCTATCGGAAAAACCTCTCTTCCTTTTAAGGTAGGGGTAAGGTCTCGCACACACTATCCTTCCCAGACCCCACTTGTGGAATTACAATGGGTATGTTGTTGTTGTTGGAGTTGAAGATAAAGTACTGTTTGGTTATACTTTTTGCAAAGTATATTTGGAATAACATTCCTGCTTGAATGTACTTAAATCTAACGCGGACTCTTCACTTTCGATGACGCACCGGTCTCGGATTCTCCAAAAATACAGTACTTTTGGCGAATCCGACATGCACCCCTTGACATTTTTGAACAGTCCGAGCAACATAGACTTAAGTACAATTTTCCGAGGTGAAAAGTGAGTAGGAAAACAGGTTATAGCAGTGATCCAAATTTGAAATACAAACTTCAAGATGGATTTGGAATTCCAAAAACCGATTTTCAAATAAAGTGACAAAATATTCGGGAAAAAAGTGAACAATTTTCATGGCCAAACGGGCATTCACAGAAGATTTGACTGACTTGCTCCTGCTACGATATTTACACATTTAGATGCTACATGGTACTAAAGAAGATTAGCTGCAAAAGGTATTTATCCAGTCTTAACGTCAACCATGCTGCAGTATTCAACTCAACCAAACCATATCCAATTATTATTAGGTTCTTCTGTGTGAAGAGCACGCTCCAATGCATAGATAAAAAATTAATTCACTTCACCAAACCGTAAGTTAAAAATATCTAGCAGCAGTATTAGTTCATCATTAGGTTCCTCGACTAGTGCATGTGCATCTGTTAGGCAAACTTCTTAAAATGCTAATAGTTTTAAGCGGTTCCTCATAATTTACCAGCACAAGTGGAACCGTTGTCAAAGCAAAGTGCACGAAAAAGAGAATGATCTAGGGGTTTTAATCGCGAAGCACAACTAAAGTGCTTGCTCGAGTAAAAAGATGCACGCATGAAGAAAAAATATGTGATCAACACAAAAATATGCCTAAATCCTAAATTTGTTAAGAATCAAATATATGAAGATTGTATCCACTCGCTCAATTCAAGTCAATTTCATTCCAGTACTAAAAAGTTGTCTTTTAAAGCAAATTAAAAGATCTCTAAAACTACAAGTTCTCTAAATCTCATATTTATCTCTACATGGGCATACAAGTTTTTGACCAAAAACCAAAACTTAATATAAGAGAAGCAACAACTTACTCTCATATAGTTGGTGTCACCTATATACATCCTACATCTTCATTGTGTTCTTTCTTATTCAAATTCACATTGATTCTCAGAGATAGTAAGTCTTTTGAAACATCTTCCTTTAATATGATTTTAAATCTACTTCATCCCTTTTTTATCATCTTCAATCATCCTATTGTGGCATCTATATACCAATGCATATGGAGGTCAACGGCTCTACCCAGGACATGGCCAAACCATTTTAAACGATCTTCTCTCAGTTTATCCTTTATGTATGTATGCTACTTGGACCCTTTGTCAAATTTAATCATTTCTGATTTTGTACAATCTAACATTCACCATCCGCATTTCTCTGAAAATCATCTGATCTATGTTGCTTGGACCTTCCAAAAATATTGCCGCACCCGTGATGCTATTGAAGCAAAATTGACAACATTCAAAGAAGACTAGTTTACTTCCACCAAAAAGGCAGCAAATAGCTGAAGGCAGATTATTGTAGCTGAACCCTAGAATTCACACTCACCCATGATCATTTACCAGGCAGACATCTCCATTAAATGACATCTTTGCGTAAAAGCAGTGCAAGAAACAACCACATTACGTCATTACCCACTCTTTCCCTCACCATACTTCATACAAGAAAAGAAGTACGAAATTATCTTAAAACTAGTCCTTTCATTGTCTTACCAAATTCCAATCCTTACATATATTTATTTTTGGTGAAGTAATTAAAATGTATTAGAAATATCATCAAGAAGATGCAGAATTACAAAGGAACAGACTGTTAGCTCCAGTACAATTCCAGTCCTTACATTTTTCTTCTTTTCCTTTTTCAGGTATGTCTTGTTCTGGAAGAAGGGGTGGAATGGAACGCTATACAGATATCATATATTAGACAAATAGTAGAAGAAGAAGAGCACAACTCATTATAGACGGGAAGAAAATTTAAGAGTTGTTTGATTCACAACAAGATGAGTATAATCATTAGAATGTTTGTATCAACTTTGTAGACCAGTAAGCAGAATGACACACAGACAGGGGGACAATAGATGAAATAACCAATGCTCCAGGAACACCTGCTAACTTCCAACAAGATGATCCAGAAAGTTCTCAAGGTTCTGTCAGTTCAAGAAAAATAAACAAAGGTGTCTCCCACGAGCAACATACATGGCTTTAAATCTTTCTAATAGAAACAAATTCAACCGAATTCAAGGTAATTTCAACATAATTGGTGGTCAAATTGCAAACCTGGTGGAAGGATTTATGTGTTTCTAGTTTTTTAGCATCTAAAGCAGAACCTAAATAAGTTAAACTCCACTTAGAGGATAGCTTTGCTAAACTGTAGAACATTCACCAATTAGTAATGAAATCATCAATAGAAGTTTATCTCAAAAAAATCATCAATAGAAGTACAAATACCAACTAGAGAAAGAAATGAGGGAATGACTAATATAATTATAATCCTTCTCAAATATTTCTCAGGAAAGCAACCTTTTTGATATATAATCAGCGAGCATCTAAATGATTACTCATTATTCTTATACATCACTGGACTACATAGCATATAGTACTTTGCACAAGTATCATCAAAGCAATCATTTACTGAACATACTTAGGGCCTGCAGTCATTGTAGGGCAGTTCTCTGGTGTACAGAACTCGGTCAACGTGCCATAAAGCAGATTCACCTGGTTGAAGAAATCGACAGCTGGATATTGCAAGATAAAGCCTCCATTCAGTTTTGAAGTTTAGATTCGATAATAGCAACAACTCACCAAAGAAACGAAATTAATGTGTGTGTGTGCGCATTATGAGAGCAACGATAACATAGTATATGAAGTACTCTGTTCTCGCAATTGGCTTCAAAGGTAACTCACATGTAAGTAGTATGAAAGCTTCTATCTAGAATTCTTTCTGCTACACAATTCATTTTACTTTTTACCAGCCTTTAAACATCATTAAAAATTCTTATTGTTAGTAAGCAAATCATCAAAAGTTGTATAATATGTGAGTTATTGACACTTGGTGGAACTTCTTAGGTATGGTATGTTCATGTGGCATTTGGATGACGAAAGATAGAGATCAAGGCATCAAGCTACTACATAATTTAAAATTTGTTAGTACTATAACAATACTCACACGAGCTTACAACCTATCCACATTCTTGACAACACATGTTACCTAGAATTAACCATTCAACATGTTGAATACTCCTGCAACACCCCAGATCACATTTACCAACCTAATTCAACAAGGCATGGGTACAAGAGAAGAGTTGAAGCTTTCTGTTCGAACAAAAGATACTAAACTGTGGAGAATAAACCTCAGATGAATTGGAATTTCTGTTAGCTTTGAACACAATGGCAGCAACCATTTGGTGGTGTGTCTGGAAAGAAAGAAACCAGAGGTTCTTTGAAGGGAAGAAGAACTCAATCCTGAAGATCAAATTTGTTGATAACTTGGTATAAAAGGGAATGGCGGATAGAGGATAATGAAGCCCTGTTACAATTCATTGAATCTTTTGTATAGATACCCAGGGTTCTTTTTCCCCTACCTTTTTGGATGTAATCACAACACTTTCTTAGTGCTGGTTTTGACATCAATAACACTTACCATTTCAGGAAAAAAAGTCATATGTGTGATCTCTTGCAGGATTATATATTGAAAAGGTACAAGAAATTGTAGAGAACCTTTTCAGAGAAATGACAAAGTTTTGGGACAATCAAAAGAAAGTAGAGCAGTTAGTTTGGGATAGATGGGTTGTCTTTCTTTCTCATTTTTAACGTCCTCTTTATTTCTTTTTGTAAATTTAAAGCAACTCTTCTTCAGCGACAGATTAGACCTGCAGCTCAAGGTGGATAGTGAGCACAGCAATCATATGTGCGGTTTGTGTCTGAGAAACATTAAGCCACAAAATAGGGCTAAAATTAGGGCACTAGCTAATGATATGCACATGCATGAAAGATAGAAAGGTGGAGAGGGTGAAAGAGTACTGTTGACAGCAAGCCACTCGTTAATATCTTCTCCAGGAGGGAGCCTTACAGCCTCTCTCAAGTTTCCGCTACCCAATGTGGCATCAATATGCTTCCTTAACTGTGCCCCCTGTAATTGCACAAAAGGAGAGAAAATTAAGGAAGATGACCTAATTAATACATTTTTTTTAAAAAAGGGTAAGCAGGAGGAAAAAATACTATTCTTCTACTCCACAGCTTGTTGATACATTTAGGACCATATTAAAAATGTCTGGGAAGTATGATAAACTAGCAAGAAGACTTGCTGAACAGTGCTACTCAACCTACCTATTGTGTATCTTTAGACATATCTGAACTGGTTACAAGTTCAATGTCTGACACAAGGGTCTAAACTCATAGCATGAAATACTCTTAGAGTCTAGACAGTGGAACTAGCCTACTGAACCAAATCTTACTGTGTCAAAGTTTGAAGCTTAGATGAGCCTTAAGAGCTCCAAATACAATCATGGTTCTCAAAGTTATGAGACTATTCAAATGATTTCATATCATCCTGATGCTTCTCTAACTAAAAATAGAAGTTTGCATATCTATGCCTCAAACCTTTCCAAATAGAAACCACACCTCATGTGAACCAAAAACATGTATTTATCATTATATCAGAAATAAGTGCCTCGTTAGCCACATAGTTATAATTTTAGGATGCAGTTCCCTGTCATCAACAAGACAAAATGACTCCCTCACTTAACAGTCAAAAGTCCAATATATTATATATCTCATGCGCAAAGTTGAAAGCTCCCTAAAATTAAAGTAATGATAACTTTTACATCCAGGGCTCACATAGACACTGTCTCACCCTCTAAACAAGTAGAATAACTCTTGCAGTTCTAAAAACCCAACTATCATGGCAATCAGTCATAAACGTATATTGGTATGAAGGTTAGAAACTCTAAGCTGCCTAAGCATCCTTGAGAATTGGACAAGCATAGTCAGTTTGCCCTAACGCTTGAAGATTGCTCTTTCTTTGGCAACTGAAATTATCCAGAAATTGGAGGTATCAACATCAAAATGTTGCAGCCGAAGAGTTAACACACAGAAAATAAGTACAAAAGCACAGAAGACTACAGGAGAATTCCTTCTCCTGGACTAGAAAACAGTGCAACCTTGCTCCCTGAGGGTGCACTTTTTTTGGGCCGGAATGTTCTCTGATTCCTGTATAGAAAGAGCAAACAATACATTAGATGACAGATGTATATGGCTACAGACAACATCCAGTCAAATCTGAAAGCAAAGTGCACTAGAAGTTAAAGTTCAATGCAACCACAGGCAAACACGTGAGCAGAGTACACAATCAGCTTTAAGTAGGTCAAACTAAAACCAGTCAAATTTAGGAGATAATGCAATATCCCCACGGCATAAAGCAAATATGCATACTTGAAATCAAACCCTCAATATTAATCAATAGCCAGAAAAATTCTTTGGTTTTTTGCTGTTTACCACCTTTCAAATATCCTTTAGTTCTAAAACCACTCAGGACAAGCAACCTAATGCTAAATGCTTTACAAATGAAACTATGAAATAAAACTGATCCATTTACACACATAATTTATTACTAACAGGCTACTATGTGAAAGCTCCATTCTTTTGGCATGTTCAGCTCCAATACAAATGAAACGATGAGATAAGTTTGATTTATCCTTTTAAGAATGAAAAAATGCATGGCAGTTCATTCAATTAACATTTTCAACTTCAATCAAACAGGGCACACAACTATCTACTGAAACTTGTACTATTTGGCTATATCAAATGCATTTCTAGAGACACTGATAGCTAAACCGGATTTTCTCTTTTAAAAATACTCCCATCGTTTCAATTTATTGTCTTACTTTCATTTTCAGTTTGTTTAAAAAAGAATGAATCTTTTCTTATTTTTTCCGGCAACTCTTCAATTCCAACTACATTTTGCTACATTCTACAAACTTTTAGTTTAAGACTACAAATTTCAAAAGTCTTTCTTTACTTCCATCAATTCCATGTCAAGTCAAAATCATACAAAAAAAAATGAAACGGAGGACTACTAATCTTATATGCGTATCATCAAAGCCCCACAGTAAAACACAGCTAACCCCAAATTGGCCACCCAAATCAAAAATCCTTAAACCTCATCTAAAAAAAGGTACCAAAAGAAACACCTAAAAGACTCAAAACAAAAACACTAGTTGAGCTAAAATTGAAACAACCCAAAGAATATTAACACAGAAAAAGAAAACCCAGATCAACAGATCCACTACAAATCAATCAGAGATGATGAAAACATAGAAATCAACACCCAATTCCCAAAAACTAAAAAAGATTACAACTTTACCTTCCAAGACCAAAAAGACTCATGATGAATTAGATATGGAGAAGAAAGCAGAGGCCGGGGGGAGAAAGGGGGTGAATGAGCGAAGCGGCAAGAGATGGAGAAGGGAGCGGTTTATTGGAAAAGAAAGTATATAGGACTTAGGAGTATAATAATTTCAGAAGCAAGTGTCGAAAAATGCTGCTTCGCACTGACTTCGCATCTCATGACATGACAACTGACACCTCATTAATTAATAGTTACGACTAATTACAAATACATATATATACTAGTTATATATATACAATTATTCGGCAGATATATTACAAATACAATTCATCTCTTTCCTCTTTCTATCCTCTCTGTTGCTTGCCTTTTGCCTCCTTATAGCATATATAACTACGAATCGTAATTAAGCAAATTATAGCTAAGGAGTCTTATTATGTTTCTAGTCTAAGTTATTTAATGAGGAACGTTCATATATAGCCACTCAAAAAGAGCCTAATTACTCTCCATAGCTATAGTTTGATAATTATAATCCGTAGCTACATGTTATAGGGAGGAGAGAGGGGAGTGAGACTGGGAGAGAGAGGAGAGAGACGAGCGAGAGAGGGCAAAGAGTGGAGAGAGGTGAATTGTATATGTATATCGGTTAGATAATTGTATATTATACAATGCATTTGTATATATGGCAAGCGAGATTGAGAGGGGGAGGAGAGAGGCGAGCGAGATTGGGAGAGAGAGGAGAGAGGCGAGCGAGATTGGGAGAGGGGGGAGAGAGGCGAATTGTATATGTATATCGGTTAGATAACTGTATATTATACATATGTATTTGTATATATGGCAAGCGAGATTGAAAGAGGGAGGCGAGCGAGATTGGGAGAGGGAGGAGAGAGGCGAGCGAGAGAGGGCAGAGAGTGGGAGAGAGGTGAATTGTATATGTATATCGGTTAGATAACTGTATATTATACATATGTATTTGTATATATGGCAAGCGAGATTGAAAGAGGGAGGCGAGCGAGATTGGGAGAGGGAGGAGAGAGGCGAGCGAGAGAGGGCAGAGAGTGGGAGAGAGGTGAATTGTATATGTATATCGGTTAGATAACTGTATATTATACATATGTATTTGTATATATGGCAAGCGAGATTGAAAGAGGGAGGCGAGCGAGATTGGGAGAGGGAGGAGAGAGGCGAGCGAGAGAGGGCAGAGAGTGGGAGAGAGGTGAATTGTATATGTATATCGGTTAGATAACTGTATATTATACATATGTATTTGTATATATGGCAAGCGAGATTGAAAGAGGGAGGCGAGCGAGATTGGG
>JAJONR010002352.1:0-27627 GCA_029582245.1 Solanum etuberosum | reverse complement strand
AATACTTAAAAGTATTAACTTTGAAAATATCAGGCCAAAATTTGGTTTCAACTACTTGCCCTTTGTTTGATTAGGATCGATGAAAGAGATCTTGGTCGAACAAGGTTGACGAACTGTAATGACTCAATTGGTCATTTTTGAATATTTTGTGAAAGTACCATTTTTCCCCTCCAACTTTTGGCCCCGAGTTATTCTTGATTAAGTTTTTAGATTTGGTTTTAAATTTTGAGTAAAAAGTTCAGAATTTTGTAAGTTTTATTTTTGAAAGGCTAAGTTGCTTAAAAGTGGATTTTGAAATATTTTGGAGTTGCGAGTGTCAAAATGAAATTTCCTCAATTCCATTAGTCCCAAAATTTAGAATCTCGTCTGAGGGAGTCCTCGGTTTGAGTTTCAGAGTCATTTTGAGGATTTGAGGTCCTCAGTTGGAAATTGTTGAGATTTTAGCCTTTGGATTGACTTTGGGCAATATTTGGGGTTTGAATGCTCGGATCAGATTTTCAAGAGTATTGGTTGTTTAGAGGGATGATTTTTGTCCTAGGTGAGGTCTAGGTTGAATTTTCAGAGGTCCCGAGTTTGATTTATCCTTTTGAGGCGTTGTGTTCTTTCCTTGTGACTTTCACAAGTTTTGGATCAAGGATACCTCGGATTTGTGTTTCGATTGTCCCATTGAGTCCGGAATGTCGAGTAGAGTTAATTTGCATATATGGTTTGTGTGTACGGTGTTCTGAACGAATCCCGAGGTTCATGTCAATAATTTTATGTTTGCTAGTTTTCTGTTACCTGGTGTGCCTCGCGATTGCGAGAGGTTAATCGATTTTGCAAGCCTCACGATCGTGAGGAACACGTCACTTTTGTGAAGTTCCAAGTGAGTTTACCATCACGATCGCGAAGGGCTTGTTCACGATCGTGACCTTCTATTTTGTCGGGTTCACTTTTGCGACATCAGAAAGGACCTGCCATTTTTTGGGTTTAAGCGCCATTTCTCATCTTTGAGCTTGATAAAACCCTTAGAGATAATTTTGAAGATATTTTTATGCTAAATCATTTGGGTAAGGTTTTATGACCCTAAAACTTTATTCATTTTGATTATTTATGGATTTTAACATCAAAACTTGGGATTTTGATTGGTTAATAGAACGATTTTTCAAGAACTTGAGTTCTAAATTATAATGGTGATTGTGAACTGAGTTTTATCCCTTTTTCGAATTGGTTTTCACCAATGAGTTCCAAATGCCTTTGGTAATGGTTTTAAGTAAAGATTTTTGGATTTAAACTTCAATTCGGAAATTGGGTTCTTGAGTTGATTGACCCATTTTTTCAAATGTATGAATTGGGAGTTGTTGTTTGCGGGGTCTTATTGTGGATACTTGATTGAAATAGATTGTGGGGCATTGGATAGAATTCAGAAGGATAAAACTCAAGCTTCCGATTGATTAATTGATTGCATTAAGGCAAGTGATCTCTGACCTTGTAATCTAGCAGAATCATATATTTCTTTTCATTGTGTGTGTGTTGGGGATTAATGGAATTGAGGAAGGGTTCATTATTCCACTTGATTAATCTTAACTTATAAAACAAACCATTCTAAAGACCACCAAGCCCTATTGAATGAATTCTACTCTTTCTGCTTTTGAGCTACATCGGGGTCAAAAAAATTTCAAAAGGGGATTAATGAAAAGGCGATGTATTGATCATAATGCTTTGTGAATTTCTTTGTTGTGGCCCCTATGTGATTGATTCATTAAATACTTTGGTGGCATGAATGTGGACTTGAATTTGTTGAATTATTATCTCTTCCTTATGGTGTGGAGTTGTTTATTTGTATTGAGTATTGAACACCGTGATCAGACATGTTATATAAAGCCAAAGGGAAATGGTTCTAGCTAGTGAATTGATATAAAACCGAAGAGAAATGGTTCCGGCTAGTGATTTGATATAAAGCCGAAGGGAAATGGTTTCGGCTAGTGATTTGATATAAAGACGAACGGAAATGGTTCCGGCTAGTGATTTGATATATAGTCGAAGGTAAATGGTTCCAACTAGTGATGTGATATAAAGTTGGAGGGAAATGGTTCCGGCTAGTGAATTGATATAAAGCCGAAGGAAAATGGTTCCGGCAAGTGATTTGATATAAATCCTAAGGGAAATGGTTTCGGCTAGTGATGTGATATAAAGACAAAGGGAAATGGTTCCAGCTAGTTATATTGTGCCGAAGGGAAATGGTTCCGGCAAGAGTTTTCAATAATGTGATTTACTGCCTTTTGATACTTATGACTGAACTACTTAATTGTTACTTGTGAATTGGCAGACCTGATACGTGTTGGTTGTTGAAACTGTGACTATTGGACTGTATGATTAAGCCTTGTGAACTGTGTATTGTAAAACTGTTAGGTTGGGGGCTGATTTCTATGCAGGTTGTAGTTGAGAAGAATCAGTTGGGATGAAAGGAGTATTCAACTCCTAGCTAGTTTGCCTTGGTATTAGGTTGCTTGCTGAGTACCGTGTTGTTTGGTACTTACTCCTTGCTTCTACACTTGTGTAGGTTCTGAGTCTTGTACTGTGTGATATCTCTTATTCTTCTTCTTCTTCCATTCCGAGGCTTGTTGAAGGACTTTGCGAGGTAGCTGTTTTTCATCCCGGCGAGCCCTTTTTTCTACTTGAGAAACAAAGACATTGTGACTTGTACTTATTTCATTTCCGCACTTTATGCTTTAGTGTCTTGTACACATGACAAGCAGGTTTAGGGGTATAATAAAATGAATAAGTTTTCCACTTTATCTTGTTCTTGCTTTATCTTTCTCTATTTCTTTCATTTCATTGGGTTGAGGCTGACTTGTCTTGGTGGGAATAGACAAGTGTCATCAAGTCTATTTTTGGGTCGTGACACAAACCCAATTTGGTTTGATAAACTTTGAGAAAAATGATATGAGAGGTTAGTAGAGCTTTTGAACAATACTCTATGCCCGTCAACGGGGCTGAAAATAATAAACAAAAGGGCAAGGATTGATCAAAAACTAAAAATATTCACATACCTAAATTGCACAGTAAAGGTTGTGTACCTCTTTGAAAGAAAGACAATGTGAATAACATGTCACTTTGGATTAAGTGACATCTTAACTTGTCTTTTCAAAGGTAGACGACCCAACTTTAACTTAACATGTCACTTAGAGGGTGGTGAAAACCCAACGTGTCTTCTTAAAGGTGGACGATCCAACTTGAACTTGATATATCACTTAGAGGGAGGTGACAACCCAATGTATCTCTTGAAAGGCAAATGACCCAATCTTGAACTTAACGTGCCACTTAGAAGGAGGTGACAACCCAACGTGTTTCTTTAAAGGTGGACGACCTAATTTGAACTTGATATGCCACTTAGAGGGAGGTGACAACCCAGCGTGTCTCTTGAAAGGTAGACGACCCAATTTTGAACTTAACATGCCACTTAGAGGGAGGTTACAACCCAATGTGTCTCTTTAAAGGCGGAGACCTAACTTAAACTTGATATGCCACTTAGAGGAAGGTGACAATCCAATGTAGGCAGACGACCCAATTTGAATATGATACGTCACTTTGAATGAGGTGAAAATTAACTTATAATAACATGTCACTTTGAACGAGGTTACAACTCACCGTATCTGTTTGAAAGGTCGGCGACCCAATTTGACTATAACATGTCACTTAAAGGGAGGTGACAACCAAACTTGTCTCTTTGAAAGGTGGACAATCCAATTTGAATATAACATATCACTTTGAATGAAGTGTCAACCCAACGTGTCTCTTGAAAGTCAGATGAGCCAACTTGAATATGATATGTCACTTTGAATGACAACTTGAATATAAAATGTCACTTTGAACGAGGTAACAATCCAACAGGTCTTTTGAAAGGGATACGACTCAATCTTAAACTTAACATATTACTTAGGAGGAGGTGACAACCCAATGTATCTCTTTAAAGGCAGGCGACTCAATTTGAACTTGATATGTCACTTAGAGGGGGGTGACAAGCCAATATGTATTTAAAAGGCAGACGACTCAATCTTGAACTTAATATGCCACTTAGAGGGAGGTGACAACCCAACGTGTCTCTTTATAGGCGGACGATCTAACTTGAACTTGATATGCCACTTAGAGGGAGGTGACAACTCAACGTGTCTCTTGAAAGGCAGATCTTGAACTTAACTTGCCACTTAGAGGGAGGTGACAACCCGACGTGCCTCCTTAAAGACACTCAACATAACTTGAACTTAACATACCGCTTAGAGGGAGGTGACAACCCAACATGTCTCTTTAAAGGCGGATGACCTAACTTGAACTTGATATGAATGATGTGCCACAAGTGTTAGTAACAAGTATAACATAATGCAACATAAGTTATGTAAACTTGATCTTATATGAACAGTGAACATGATGATGAACCAATGAAACATTTCGAACATAATAACATCATGAGTATAAAAAAAATGTCAATTTGAATGAAATAACAAAATCTAAAGTGTCATTTTGAATTGCATGAAAAATCAATTTTAAAAAGCATAATTTTGAATGGCATGACAAACTAATTTTTTTTTTTTTAAAAAAAAAGTATCTAAGATAACAAATCAACTTTAAAATGTGTCATTTTTAAGGGTACGACTACCCAAATTTAAAAAGATATCATTTTAAGGGAATGGAGCTCAAAAAATACAATTTTAATAACACAAAGTTACTTTGGACAAGTATTGAAAAGTGGGTGTCAACCCATTTTGTTGTTTGAACAGTGAAACATGTTTTAACTGTAGTTAGTGCCAACAATAGTATTGCATAGAAATTTCTTACATTGCTTTCCCATTCAACTAAGATTGACTTCTATGTAATTCCTATGGCTTCGAATGGTACCTGAAATGTACTTAAGTAACGACATGATTCGTTTATCTTTCTACAAAAAATGTTTTGAACTAGACCTAACATCATGTTTCAAGTGTCCTCACTATAAAGAAAGTCTCAATTTACTCATATTTAAAGTTCTTTGATTTGAGGACATTTTGTGAAATACACACACTCAGAAAAATGTTCAACGCATGGCTTCAAGTAAATCTCCACTAATGTGAGAACATTTGAAATAAAATCATGAATGTCTTGTTAATGGCTTGTAATGTAGGCTCAGGGGACGGGTAGAATATTCATTTGGGATAAAAGTGACTTAATCCCATCTTGAACATTACACCAATAGAGGGATAGTGTGTATAAGCACTTAGAAAGGGTATAGGCTAAAATTTAATTATCCAGAGAAAAGGCTTAAGGCTCAAAGTGAGGACAAGCTAAGGATTAATGTCATTTAGTGGGCTTTAAAAGGAACAAATGGGTCAAAGAAGGCCTACAATAATTTTTCAAATCAAACATCACTCTGGATTTCGCTTCAACAAACATCCAGGCCATGTTCTAGATCAACAACACAACACAACTGAATTTAATTCAAAACTCACCACACAATGCACATGAAAAAAATAAGGTTTTGTTCTTATCTTGAATTCATGCAAGAGAATATTTTCAAGTATAAGAAAAGTATGAAAATGAGGTACCAAAATCTATGATTTGCCATGAAGTCAATCTTCTCCATTTTAACGGTTATTTTCCGTATGTATAGTTTAACTGTGTTGGCACCAACAAACTCAAAAACTGATTTAAAAAATATAAACACTTATTTTTTCTTTTGAATAAAGAATACCGAACTCTAGAAGGGTTGCCTACCTATCTCATTAAGATGAGAATTAAGTTTGCGTGGTTCATACAGATATGATATAAAACATATGTTTTGAACAACAAATGAATTTTTGTAAGAAAAAAATTAACAAAAATGAGAAACCAATAAGTCACATTGAAGGGCGGACAACCTAAATTAAAAAAATGTCAACAAAAATTCTTTTTTTAAAGAAAAACTGAAATGAAAAATCAATGAGTCACATTTAAGCGCGGACCATCCAAACTTTAAAAATATCAAATAAAAATCATTTTAAATGGAATGTAAGATAGATAAAATCAAAGATATACACTGGATATAACATCATATACAAAAATTAATACAAAGGTATAAATCAACTCGGAGTGATGCCTCATAAATCTGGTGTCTGAGTACAACCTTGGTGAAATTTTTGAGGGCTTTTCTTAAAAATTTTGTCACTATTTCAGCTTTAAATTACGACCCAAAGTATACCCTAGACGTGACATGGTGTTATAAGGCCCTGAGAGGTCCTACACAAGCCAGTTGACATACATATACACAACATAATAGAAAAAAGCAAGAAATCTAATAAGAAGTAAAGAGTTTGACATAAAAGCGAAAGTACATCAAAGTCTGGACAAGTCATCTATTACATCAAAAGGAGTAGTCGGGACGTAACCCGTACACCATGTACAATGTCTAAAACCTAAAACATAAGGAAAGAAATAAAAGTTACATCGTCCTCGGAGTATGAGGACTCACCAAGTCTACTAGCCATGAGCGGTAGGAGAGGAATCACCACGCCCTACATTAATGAAATAATGTAGGCACAAGTATGCATTAGTACATGGAATGTACTAAATATGAGGGGAATGCAATAAAAACATGAGACATGATCATAAGGGGACATAAACGAAAACACGATATGCATGAACAAGCTAAACATAGTAAAATCTTTAAAGAAAAATCATAATCATGAACATGGTCAAAGCATCTAAAAATCATGAGGAAAACTTCATAAAATCTTTCAAAGCAACTTCGTTCATTTTTTTGAATATTTACTATTAACTGACACAGACCATGTGAGCTACAACATAGAATCTGGTGTCTTGCTCCCACACTAAAAAGAGATGTCATTGCTTGCCAAGGTGGATCCACTAACTATGTCATTTAAGACAACCTACGGGGGCACGCATTTAGGGACAAAGAGATTGCTACTAGAGACCCAACCTCTACTAACAGTAGAGCCTACATCTCAATATCTTCTTGGTGCTAAGTAAAATCCCAACGAAATAGTCATAAACATAAAATTTTCCATTGTAGACTTTGAAGTTTCTGAGACTTGGTTTTGAATATTTTCAATTGTGTTTTTTATTTAATTTGATTTGAAGCACTGTAGAGACTTGGAAATCATTACCCAACTCATGGCTAATATAGGTTGTAATTGTTTCTTCCTTTTTATGATGTGTAGCTAAAACCCCAATTCTTATGGTGTAATCATATGATTATTGGATTAATTAGCTTATGGGTATTGTTGTTTATTTATTTTAATGCTTAATTAAAGTGGGTTTAATCGATAGTTGTGTTTTAATCTAGGAATTGTTGTTGCAACTGCATTTCTAGCTTAGTGTTCTTGGCTTGCTTGAGAAAGAGGTTTTAGAACCAAGGTTTTCGATTAATGATTGTAGTTATTGGATTGATGTGGGTTCAACTCGAGAGAGTGAATCCTAAACTTGATTCTACCTATCTAGCGAGAGAGAGTAGATAAATTAAGGTTTTGGGTTGTTTACATTATTAAACTCGTCGAGGTTCGAGAGAACATGCTTGAATCATAATAGTTGTTCGAGAGAAAGCTATTGCATCTATATTCTAGCCTACCCACTGAGATTTAAAAATTGTTAGTGAGTTTCAATTACCCATATAGCGAAATTAGCCTATAATCGATCACATCCCCAATAATTCCTCTATACTTGTTGATTCCCCTGTTTTGGTAATTGTTTTAGTTGCTAATTGACAAACCGATCCCCCCATCTCACATTTGTTGTCAACCCTTTTGATTTATCTAAATGTTTGCGATATTTTCTATTCCTATAACCGATTAGACCACATTCTTAACTTCGTAATTGAATTCAAACTTGTACCGCTCCCTGTGGGTTCGACCCCAACTCTTTGTTGGCTTTTATATACTAGATTACGATCTCCTACACCTAGTATTGGCTGAGGTGTAGTTAAGAGTTTATCAGTATAATAGCAATGCATAATACTTATGAAATAATGATAAAAAGGACTTTACATGACATTCAATGACCAAGCCAAATCATAAAATAAAAGGTTTAGAAAATATAAGTTATAATCATGGTCAATGCAATCTAGGCATCTTTAAAACACTCCGGATATACTTTTAGAAGTAACCTTAGTTCATTATTGGGGGAAATGTACCATATAACCGAAAGAGACCATGTGAGCTATAACATGGAATCCAATGTCTATCCCACACCAAAAAGAGATGTCCTTACTTGCTAAGGTAAGAACTATAAACTTCTACCTTACATGGATCCAGTAGCTAGTGTCTACCTAAGACAGACCTGTGTTGGCACATAGTTATGGGATAGAGAGATAGCTACTAGAAACCCGACCTCTACTAACGGGAGAGCTTCCATCTCAATATCCTCTCGATGCTAAGTATAAATCCCATGGAATAGTTATTTACCATATTCATCTTATTATCCATGGAAAGGCACAATTAAGAAATCAATCCAAGCTAGAGTGCTTTTAGAATAACTCCTTAATCATGATTCAACTTGGGTGAGAAAACCTTTCAACCCTACAAATCCTTTATATGAAGAAACCTTTTACAATCATGTTCTTTGTAGTATGTTAGAAAACCTTTCACAACAACAAAAACAACATCGATGCTTTACTCTCAAAGCAACCTCAAATTATTTATATTAATTTCATAAAAGAACATGCATATCTTCATAAATTCATCTTTCATAGTTCATAATCTTCACCATATGGTCATAGTCTAAAAATAATGGATCATGCATGGGTTCTTCAGGATTCAACTTAAAAACATGTAATTGCTTCAACTCATGCATTAAAAGACATCAAACATTCAATTGGATCATAATTCAAAGCAACTATGAGATGGAATAAAACCCTAATTCAATTGGAGAATTCTAACTTGTAAAATTGGAGAATTTAGGAACCCTATGGAGGAAAGAAATTCATAGGTGAATACTATCATACCTTAGAGTTCAAAACCCATAATCAATGGCGAATTTGGAGACTTGATCTTGAAACCCTAGTCTTCTTCTTCAAGATTTTAGAGAGAGAAATTTGGGGGAAAAACTTTGAGGGATTTGGGGAAATTTGAAGAGTGATTTAGAATAGTTAGATTTTAGGCTTAAAAGACTTTGATAGGGTCTAAGATTAATTAGAATCAGACCAACCTAGTTTAGGCATTACTCAATCAGGGAAAAGACCAAAAAACCTTAAAAGCAACTGCCAACCACCATCTACGGTTGGACCTACTACGGACTTTTCTGGTCAATCGTAGGTGGGATTCAGGAACTAAATTTTAGACCCCCAAATGACAGGACCATGTATGGTTCGTAGGTCCACTTACGGACCGTACATAAAAACCATAGGGGCCTACTTTGACCCTAAAATTTTCACTAAGTCTGGGAATCACCTATGAGACCTACCTACGACTCGTACATTGAATGATGGACCATCCCGTAAGAAGGGTACAAAGACTTTTCATTCCAAAACCATTTACCCTACGACTTATGGTTTCCACCTACGGCTCGTAGGAGCACCTACGGTCCGTAGGTGGGTTCCGTCGATGGGGACACCAGCTAAGAAAATCCGCAACTTTTCCTTCCTTTCAAATCTGAGGTGTTACATTATCTCCCCCTTGGGATCATTCGTCCTCGAATTGAACTCAAGATATCATAAGGAGGGTAGGAACTAGATCTCAAAGGCCAACATGAATGCAATCACATAAATGCACATATCAAAGGAGGAAACATCACCTCCAAGCTAAAGCATATTTGAAACATCACCTCATAAGGTCTTTATGCAACTCATACTAAAATGTACATAAACATGGATATATCAATCAAGCTAACTCACTTTCTAAAAATTTAAGTTTTTCATGAATATGCATAAATGAGGAATCATGGGAATATATAAGACACATGAAACCAAAACTGTAAACCATAAGGAATTGAATACCTCAACCTAGAGTAGGAACGGAGTGAAAGAGATGAGGATAATGGGACATCATATCGGCCTAGCCCTCCCAAGTAGCACCCTCAACTAACTGATTGTTTCAAAGAACCTTTACGGAAGCAACTTCTTTCTTTCTCAACTTCCAAACTTTCCGTTCCAAAATCACAACCGAAACTTCTTCATAAGAAAGACTATCTTTTATTCCAAGACTCTCCAATGGTACTATAGATGTCAGATCACCAACACATTTCTTCAACAAGGAGAAATGGAAAACTAGATGCACCGATGCCAAGTCATTAGGAAAATCAAGTTCATAAGCAACTTTACCAATACGCCTCAAAATCTGATATGGGCCCACATAGCGGGGACTAAGCTTCCCTTTCTTCCTGAATCTCATTACACCCTTCATGGGTAAAATTTTCAAATAGACCCAATCATCTACATCAAACTCAAGATCTCTTCTTCTAACATCAGCATAGGACTTTTGTCGACTTTGAGCCGTTTTCAACCTTTCTCTAATAAGTCAAAGTTTCTCCATAGCCTCATGTACAAATTCAGGACCGTTCAAAGCAACTTCACCCATTTCAAACCAACCAATAGGAGATCTACACCTCCTACAATATAGAGCCTCAAATGGAACCATAACATTTCTTGAATGATAGCTATTATTATTCGCAAACTCAATCAACGACAAATGATCATCCAAATTACCCTTGAAGTTGATCACATAAGCTCTCAACATATCTTCCAAAGTTTGGATAGTACGCTCCGCTTGCCCATCGGTTTGAGGATGAAATGCCATACTATGCTTAACACGAGAACCAAGCCCCTTTTGGAAAGATTTCAAAAACTGCAAAGTGAATTGGGTACCGCGATCGGAGGTAATGGATAGAGGCACACCATGCTACCTAACCATCTTTCTTAGATACAACTTATCATAGTCTTCCACCGAATAAGAAACCTTGACAGGGATGTAATGAGCTGATTTTGTAATATAGTCTACTATAACCCAAATCGAGTCATGTTGTTGCTGGGTGACGGGTAAAACAACAATGAAGTCCATATTAATATCTTCCCACTTCCAAGTAGGAAGGCTAATATATTGGGATAAACCTCCCAGCTTTTGATGCTCAACTTTCACTTGCTGACAATTAGGAAACTTAGCCACAAATTCCACAACATCTTTCTTCATCCCATTCCACCAATAGACCTCCCGCGAGTCACGGTACATCTTGGTGGCTCCCGGGTGAATGGAATATTGAGAACTATGAGCTTTTGATATGATTTGCTCTCTCAAGTCATTAATATTGGGAACACACAAACGAACTTGATATCGAAGCACACCATCTCCCCTTTTGGAGAAAGCCTCAACAGACTATTAAGCACTGCTTCCTTTAAATTTAGCAAGATCAGGTCTATTCCTTGCTTTTTTTTCACATCCTTCACAAAAGATGATTCTGAACCATTATGAATCATAACAACGCCTTTGGTGAAGTGAACTAACTGAACACCTAATCGGGCCAAACTATGAACATGATGAACCAACTCCTTCTTATCGTCCTCAACATAAGCAACACTATTCATTGATATCTGACTAAGAGCATCTGCCACAACATTTGCTTTGCTGGGGTGATAGAGGACACTCATGTCATAATCCTTTAGTAACTTAAGCCACCTCCTTTGGCCAAGATTTAGATCCTTTTGCTTGAACACATATTGCAAACTGTTGTGGTCAGTAAAGACATCCACATTAATGCCATACAAGTAATGCCTCTAAATCTTTAAGGCAAACACAACCGCCGCCAATTCTAAATTGTTGGTAGGATAGTTCTTTTTATGAATCTTAAGTTACCTTGAAGCATAAGCAATGACTTTTCCATTTTGCATAAGTACACAACCTACCCAAATTCTTGAAGCATCACAATAAACCACAATTCAACCCTATCCTTCCGGTAAAGTCAACAATGGAGCAGAGGTAAGTCTATCTTTCAATTCTTAAAAAAGCTTCTCATAAGCTTAAGACTATATGAATTTAATCTTCTTTTGGATCAATGCCATCAACGGAGAGGCAATCGAAGAAAACCCTTCAAAAAGCCTTCTATAGTAACCAGCCAAACCCAAGAAACTTCGAATATCCGAAGGGGATAGAGGTCTAGGACAACTCTTAACTGCATCTGTATTCGTAGGATCTACCTCAATACCTTTGCCAGAGACAATGTGACCAAAAAAAGCCACAGATCTCAACCAAAACTCACATTTGCTAAACTTTGAAAAGAGTTGTTGGTCCTTGAAGACTTGCAATACAATCCTCAAATGAACGGTATGCCCATCTTCACTCCTTGAGTAAATTAAAATGTTGTCGATAAAGACAATCACAAACATATCAAGGTATTGTCTAAACACCCTATTCATCAAATCCATAAATGTAGTCGGAACATTTTTCAACCCAAAGAACATCACCAAAAACTCATAGTGGCCATATCGAGTTCAAAAATCCATCTTCAAAATGTCATCTTCCTTCACCCTCAATTGGTGATAGCCCGATCGTAGGTCAATCTTAGGAAAGTAACTTGCTCCTTGAAGTTTATCAAACAAGTCATCTATCCTTGGAAGAGGATACTTATTCTTAATGGTGAACTTGTTCAACTGATAATAGTCAATACACATATGAAGTGAACTATCTTTCTTACGAACAAACAAAATTGGAGCACCCAATGGAAAGATATTCGATCGGATGAAACCCTTATGTAACAAGTCTTTCATTTGATCTTTCAATTCCTTACGTTCTGTTAGATCCATTCGGTATGGAGGAATAGATATAGGCTACGTATCTGGGAGTAGGTTAATACCGAAGTCTATTACCCTTTTAGGAGAAATATCGGGTAGATCACCAGGAAAAACTTCCAGAAACTCATTAACAACAGGGACTGACTCAAAAGTAGGGTTTTCGAAATCCACATCCCTCACCCTAACTAGGTGGTATATGCAACCCTTAAAAATCATCTTTCTAGCTTTAAGACAAGAAACAAACTGACCTTTCGGCATATAATTTCCCCCTTTCCATTCTAGGATGGGCTCATTTGGAAACTAAAACTTGATCACTCGGGTTCTACATTCAATAGAATCATAACAAGAATGCAGTCAATCTATACCAAGGATAACATCAAAATCTAACATATGAGGCTCTACAAGATCAACATTAGTGACTTTGAGGGATAATAAGACGAAATAATTAGATTCACCAACAAGAGTAGAGACAGAAAACTTGTCTAACAACACATCCGAAAGAATATCAAACCTCATAGCCACATATGGCGTCACAAAATAAAAGGTAGCACCGGGATCTAGCAAAGCATAAACATCAAGATGAACGATTTTCAACATATCGGTAACCACATTGGGAGAAACCTCTTGCTCATGACGAGTTTCAAGTGCATAAAACTTATTTTTCTTTGGAGCATTTGAACCCGAACCATTAAGCAGAGCCTGCCTACCTTTTCTTCCCTTAGCCGTAAGGTATGGACAATCCCTTATCTTGTGACCACTTTTGACTCAACCAAAGCAACCATCCGTACCGGCTAAGAATTTAACCTCATGCTTCCTTTCACATTTAGCAGAAGTAGTCGATGAAGACCCATTACCATTTTCTCCTTGAGGCTTAGGGTTAGATACCTTATCTTTGTTGAACATAGAAGCCAGAGCATTGGAGGATCCTTGACCGGAAACCCTTTTTCTGAACTTAGAACGACCATGTCCATAAGACCTTGAATGTGAAAAGTCACCATCACCAGTCCTTGCCCTCTTTGCCTCTCTAGATTTCTCCTTAAGTTTCTCTTCTTCTATTTTTTGAACATGTACCATTATACGAGAAAAGTCCATATCATTGATGAGCATGTCATACGACATTCTTTGACTACCATCTCGGACACTCCGGAAACAAACTTACTCAACCTTGCCCTAGGATCGGCATCCATAGTAGGATCATACTTAGACAATTGAATGAATCTCAAAGCATATTATTTCACACTCATACTTCCTTGACGAAGGTTAATGAACTCAAGTACATTTTCCTCTATCATCTCAAGGAGAAATAACCTATCAAAGAAAGCAACCTTAAATTTTTCCCAATCAAGAGGACCCGCATCAACCACCCTCTTTTCTTTACATTGGTTGAACCAATCTTGAGAAACACCCTTAAGTTCATAAGTGGCCAACTCCACTTTTTCCACTGGCGTCACTCCCATGATCATCAACATCTTATATACCTCATCAATGAATTCTTGAGGTTCTTTCTCAACCTTGGAACCATGAAACTCCAGAGGATTCATTCTAGTGAAGTCCCTTACTCTAGATGCCGCTGTACCCACATTTGGGTTCTCGGGGACCACAACCTCCCTATTGGCTTGAGCTGTCATGGCTTGAGTCAACACTTGAAAAACAGCCCTAAACTCTGCATTAGTCACTTGTTTTACCAAAGGGTCAGTCGGAACTTGAGAAGCTTGAGGAAGAGCTTAAGGAACTTCTCACTCTACATTGTCATTCACATTCACATTCCTCCTAACGTATGCTCTTTGAGGGGCCATATCCTTAAAAGCATCAGATAAGGATTACGAGAGAGACACATAGAGTTACACTCTATCGCATGACTTTAGAGTAATGAAAGAAGTAGAGTATCTTATAGCTTCTTATTTATAAAGTGGCGCAGTTCACACTCATGACCAAGACTCTACTCGATGTGGCTTAGAGACTTCATAGGACCTTTCTAAACCTTGTCCTTTGAATACCAAGTTTGTCATGACCCAAAGTACCCTCTAGTTGTAATATGGCGTATAGGACCCCGAGGGACCCTATAGAAGCCACTTATCATACAACATACAAGGTAATATAATTTAAAGAGTTCAAAAAACAGTTTTATATCATAAAGAGTTTGGTAAAAGTGGAAGTCTAACATAAATCTCAAAGCAATCTATTACATCAAATGAGTGATTTGGACGTAACCCATACATCACATACAAGATCAAAACTAAAAAGATATAAATCGATAAAAGATCGTCCTCGAACTATGAGGACTCACCAAGTCTTCAAAGCTCAATAGGATCAAGTAGCCATGAGTGGAGAAAGAATAATCGTCAAGCCCTACATTAGTGAAACAATGTAGGCACACATATGTATTAGTACATGGAATGTACTAGGTATGATAGCAATGAATAAGAGTTATGAAATCATGCTAAAAAAGACTTTACACTAAACTCAATGAACAAGTTAAATCATAAGATAAAAGGGTTAGAAAATGTAAGTTGTAATGTCAATGCAAGCTAAACATCGTTAAAACACTTGTGAGCTAATTCTAAAAGTAACCTTAGTTTATTATTGTTGGAAGTGTACCATATAACCGACATAGACCATGTGAACTATAACATGGAATCCAGAGTCTATCCCACACCGAAAAGGGATGTCCTTACTTGTTAAGATAAGAACCATAAACTTCTAGCTTACGTGGATCCGCTAGCTAATGTCTATCTAAGACAAACCTATCGTGGCACATAGTTATGGGATAGAGAGATTCCTACTAGAAATCTGACCTCTACTAACGGGAGAGCTTCCATCTCAGTATCCTCTCGGTGCTAAGTATAAATCCCACGAAATAGTCATTTACCATACCCATCTTATTATCCATGGAATGGCACAATTAAGCAACCAATCCAAGCTAGAATTCTTTTAGAATAGCTCCTTAATCTTGATTCAACTTTGGTGAGAAAACCTTTCAACCCTATGAATCATTTATGTAAGAAAACTGTTCACAATCATGTACTTAGTAGTATGTGAGAAAATGTTTCACAACAATAACAACTTCGATGTTTTACTCTCAAAGCAACCTCAAATCATTTATATTGATTTCATAAAAGAACATGCATATCTTGATAAATTCATCTTTCATAGTTCATAATCTTCACCATATGGTCATAGTCTAAAAATCATAGATCATGCATGGGTTCATAAGGAATCAACTTAAAACATGTAATTACTTCAATTCATGCATAAAAAGACATCAAACATTCAATTGGATCATAATTGAAAGGAACCCATGAGATTGAATAAAAACCTAATTTCAATTGGAGAATTCTAACTTGTAAACTTGGAGAATTTAGGAACCTTATAGAGGAAAGGACTCCATAGGTAATACTATCATACCTTAGAGTTCAAAGCCCACAATCAATGGTGAATTTGGAGACTTGATTTGAAACCCCGATCTTCTTCATTAAGATTTTAGAGAGAGAAATTTGGGGGAAAAACTTGGAGGGATTTGGGGTTTCTTGAAGAGTGATTTAGAATAGTTAGATTTTAGGCTTAAAAGACTTATACAGGTTCTAAGATTAGGATCAGAACGACCTAGTTTAGGCATTAATCAATTAGGGTAAAGACCGAAAAACCCTTAAAAATAAATGTCGACCACCATCTGCGGTTGGACTTACGGTCAATATGTCCTACTAAGGACCGTCCTAGTCGATCGTAGGTGGGGTTCAGGAACTAAAGTTTGGATGCCCAAATGATGGGACCCATGTATGGTCAGTAGGTCCACTTACGGATAATACATACCAAACGTAGGTCCCAACTTTGATCCTCAAAATTTCACTGTGTCTGGGACTCGTACATTGAATGACGGACCATTGCGGTGAATCGTAAGAAGGGTACTTGGACTTTTCATTTAAAAATCATTTACCCTACCACCTATGGTTTCCACATATGGCTCATAGGAGCACCTACAGTCCGTAGGTAGATTCCTTCGGTGGGGACACCAGCTAAGAAAATCCACAACTCTTTCTTCCTTTCAAATATGAGGTGTTAGAATTGTATTCTTCACATCGCTTAAGTACAACACCCAGATGAGAAAATTAATCATCAAATGAGTGACCTACCACTGAAAAGTCATCAATGAATTCATATTAGTGTGTTCCACCATGTCTGAAAATATGGACATCATGCAACGCTGAAAAGTTAGTAGTGCATGATAACACTAAAATGTACTCTTTTAAACTAATTAAAAGAGACAATGGTCGTAGTCAGTAAAAATACCCAACTAAGAGTCGGGGTCGAATCTCACAGAGAATGGTATATCGTAGAGAATTCTATCAAAAAACTTGGATTTTAAAATCATTCATTTGTAATAGTAAAAACTAGTTGGTGGATGATTCCAACTATTTAACAAAAAGATTTGGCTATCAATGGTCATAATTAAACTAAAATTATGGAAAATTCAAGAAGTAACAAGCAATCTAGGGGTGTGGGGGTTGGAAATTAATGTCACATAGGGGTAAGTGTGCTGCTCTATAGTGATGAACTTTCATGAATAGGCCAGTTCATCTTCATGACTCTAATCTTCTTTCGATCTCATAGCATCCTATCATAAAATCTCCTTTAGGTCTCATCTATATGCAAATATAAAAAACACAAAACCTTACTCTATTCTCACTTTATATGCAGAAATACAGAAAATAGATCCCACCCATAACCTCTATTTTCAAGAAAGTTACAAACATCAAACCTAAATTACTAGTATCAAACTAATTATGCACTCCAATCAATCCCTTTCGAGCATCGACCGGAAACCGGAAGTAGGAATTAAGTTTGCAACCTTAATCCATAAGTTAGCCCTATGCTAATTAGCCCAAACATGTATGAACAACACCAAAACAGATCATAACACAATACCCTCTACATTAAATCTACACAAAACCCCATAAGCGCACCCCTATATCTTGGGGTTTTATCCATCCATCACAAAAAGCAATGAAATTATACCTTTCATGAAATCAGTTATGGGTAACATGAAATTAAAAAATTAAAAGCAAACCCACTTTGAATTAAATTACAATTTTTAAATTTCAAGAACAAAGTTGAAAATCCCCAAAAACTACAAAATGTTCTTCACAAGGTAAAGTGTTTCTCTCTCTAGAATGTTCAGAATTTCCTCACCAATTTTGAGCTCTCTGAAAAACTCACTTCAAAAAACTCAATACTCTACCCTTTGGGAGACGTTAGTTGGGCTCATTTGGTGAGTAGCCAAATGATGCTTCAGCTCACTTTTTCTTGCTCTAGGCTTCAGGTGTTTGACCCTCAGTCAACGAGCTCATTAAAGTCTGCCTTTCACATTTTGCGTATCACCGATTACCACCTTAGTTCGCCTTTCAATCCTTTAATTTTATTCCTTGCACTATTGCTTTCGACGATAAATAACAAGGTCGCCCTTCTCATTTGGCGAGTTGCCTTTTCTTTCAGAGTTCGCTGACCTACCTTGATAAACACAAGTGTTGTGGATGGTCACTTTGGGCGAGGTCATGCTCACTAGGCGATCCACCTTTCTTGTTTGGCGATCATCAATGTATAGTTTGTACTTCTTTTTACAGTTTTGACAATTCTTTCACAGATTCATCCTTGCCTTTTCCATTAGCTCTCATAGTTGTAAATCGTCAAAATATCATCATAATAGGACATAATTAGGCATTGACGACACTAACTATTGGGCTAAATAAACCCCAAATGAATGTAAATATACCACTCATCAAGCTCACTATAGCTTATTTTCTAATGCAAGACCATGTTTCAATAAATTCCTTCAAGTACCCTCATATCAAGAATGATTCCATGCTCTCACAAAGAAAATCAACAAATAAATTAGGAATCGATGCAACTCTCATTCTCTCAAAAGAGAAATATATGCAAGTTTCTTCCCATAGGTTTGCCCATATTTTCCAATCATCACACAACCTAGTTCATGCAAGATCTCAAGGGTCTTTTAGGCTTGTAATGGCTGTGAGGATTAAGGTATGGTCAATTTGGCTCAATGGCTTCACATTTTCCGAGAATTATTGCAATCATCTTCACCTCTTCTCAAGTTCATTTCTTTCTTTTCCATTTGAGAACTGAAACTTTGACTTTTCACTCACTTTATTTTGAATCCCTCTTTTTTCCATCAACTTTTCTTTTTCATTTCCATTTTTCAAAAAATTTCAATCACAATGATTCTTTTTTTTTAATAAGGAGGGGTTCCTTCTTTTTGAAACAAACATTAAAGTTGAGTCTCATTTCATATTTCTTTGCCCTTCACATAACTTTCATTCCTCCTTCTTTTCCACACCCCAACATAGGCTTTTGGCCTAAGTTGGCCATTCAAACAAAACAATACTTCAAAAAGGATTTTTGGTGAGAAGGTGGGTACAATTTTGCTCAAGAGATTTCAATTTAGATTTGTTAACAAATGGTTTAACCTCAAGTAGTGCCAAAATGGATGCACATCCTCAAAAGGTAGTCACAAAGGATAATGAAAATATGGGTTCCCTCTTTGAATTTTTGCCCAAGATCACACCTTGCAATTACCAAAGTTTGGAAAATTAGACTAACAAGGAAAATTCTAGAATTCCACACACATACTTTCAAGTAAGACCTTACCACACATGGGACTTTTAAATACACTTATTCAGCATAGCCCAAAAAGATCAAAAGCGTACATGCGATGTTCATTGAAAGGATCACATCAGAATCGAGTAATCCAATAAAAGATTCTAAGAGATTGCTCAAAAGTTGAGCCACAACTATTTCATTCTTGGAACACCAACACTATACATCATGATCTTCAGGAGTACTATTCAATACATCGATATTGAACACAATCAATTGTCGAATCATTTGTCTATGAAAAGTCAAGCATTTCACGATTTTCAAAACTCATGGGGTAGTTGCAAAATTGAGAGAAAATAAAAGAGGCAACAAAATATACACTAAACCAAATGAAACTCTCTTCTATATATAAAATTAAACTACTAAAATCATCCAAAATTGAAAAAAAAAAACAAAATACAAAACAATAGGGGAATATTGGCACAAAGGCCCTCACCCCACTAAAAATAAAAATGATGTTTCATTAATGCAAGAGTAATAAGTACGGGAAGAATAGTAAAAAGATCCCCCAGACTTTCTAAGACTTTGGATCACTCTCACCTGGAGTCTCTAGAGGTGTAGAATTATCTGAGGCATCAGCGCCCGATAGAGGCAGAAATGTGGTATCAGCTGGGGCTTCAATACCCGGAACATCACTGAGTGAATTGGTGCAGTCTGAAGAGACTCCACTAGTACCAACTGTTGAAGTCTCTCGAAGGGATCTCTCCAGGTTGGCCTGAACAATCAGCTCCTCAGTATCCTGCAACTCCAGATGCTCCTCATCCTCACTTCTCATCTCATCCTCATCCATCTCCTCAACCAAATCATCATAGGTCCTCTCAACATCCACATCAACAACATCAGTAGAATCTATACTACCTAACCCACTCTACTAAACACTCCGAGTAGGCTCACTATTGGGCATCATCAGTGGCATGAAGGCTAGTGCATCAGGTAGGGGAACATCACCCCACTTCATAAAAATATTAGTAGACCGCAACTAATCTACATCTGTTCGCAAGGTAGAAAACTCACCTCTCATGGTGTCCAACACACTGGAACTACCCTCGGCCTTCCCTTGGGCCTCTAATCTAGTTGTGACATTGTCCATCCTCACACTATGGGCCTCTATCCACCCCTCACACATTGTCACCCTATCCCTCAAAGGATCCAATGCCCTCTCAATCACCCTATAAATCAGGTCGAGCATGTCTTTCTCAACCCATGCAACTCTAAATCTGCAGACCAGGCAAGACTACCCATTTGGTAGATCAAAGCATGTGTCAAGAGGGGGTGGGTAGTAGAAGTGGGGGCAGGAATAGCAACAACAACAGTAATAGTAGGACTAAAAGGAGTGGCAGAAGATGAAGGCACAACAAAGGAGGAAGATATACCAGCCTACTCCACAAAAGGAGCAGGTGTGTTGGACTCAGAGGCTAGAGTAGTTGGATCAACAATAGGCGTGGTGTCTGGTGGTGGTGGCTTCCTCTGAGCCGCATCATCCCATAAATATTAAGCCTCAATCCTCCTGATATAACTAGAAGAGGCTTGTGTGATTCATACATCAGACTTCCCCCGAAAAGGAACTCTTACTTTCTCACAAACCTGGGTAATGAGAACTTGAAATGGAAGGGAGGTCTGCTCTTGCCTGTCTCGTAGCAACATATCCTCGATAATAATGGTTCCAACATTGATCTGCTTTGTGTTAATTATAGTGGCCACTAGCACTTCCTTAGAATGTTAGAGGATCAATTCATTCTGGGATGACATGATATTGCTGCTCATAAACCCGAACCAATACCAGGCCATAATGTTTAAGTCTTACTTTACAATTCTCGCACCATCAACCATCCATGGCGGAGGAACATTAGATATCAATAGGGCCAGTCATCCCTTCAAAGTTTCAAGCTCCTAGCAGATATGGTATGTATCAGTATGAGTGGAAGGGTTGCATAGGACTATGTTTATCTCACCAACGTGGCATTGTACCATTTCGCCCCACGCTTCTACTTCATCTAGAGGACTCCAAACTGTGCCCTTTCTCATTTTAGGTAAGGATTTTATATAGGCTTCGTAAAATTCCCGAACCCACTTTTGCACATAAGATTTCCTGAGCTTAGTAAACTGGTCAAATTTGTGAAACTTGCTTGTCTCTCATATCGCAGGGTATTCACTAATCACCCCATTCGTTGAGAGACTTCGCTCCTCAAGAATAGTTATTTCTCCTTCCCCTTGCGCCTATTAAGGGAACTTGGAGCTATTATCAAGAGAACACGAGAAGTAGGGATTGGATCTTGTGGAGATGATACCAGTTTGGAACGAATATCTCTCTATGTCTTTGCAATATATTTCTGGGGTTTCTTACCCACACTCTTAGGAGAGGGTAGAGTGGCATGTTGTGTACGAAGGGCCTTATATGTCTCATTAATGATTACACCCCGAAGCTTTTTCAAAGGAGGGAGAGGAGGAGAGAAGTCCTTCTTTGACTCTGTGTCTGAAGTCACCACCTGCTTAACCTTTGTTCTAGCAATAATCTGCAAACCAAACATATTCAAACATCAAATCGGTGAAGGTTACTTGAAATTAAATTCAGTTAAAATCACATTCCAAAATTATCCTGGGCTCGCCTAATGAGATGGCGAATCACCTAACAGGATGGGCAAGCTCTAGTGAGGTCGCCAAAATGGACAGTAGCAAATATCAAAGAGTTTAGGAATAAAGGGCAGAGTCAATTCAAACTCGGTGATTTGCAAAGTTTGTTCTTGTGAGCTAAGGCATGTCCGTTGAAATGGACAATGCAAAATGGAAAGAAATAGGCATAAAGGGTGACGTCCACTTCCACTCGGTGATTCACCAAGTGAGTTCGGTTAACTAAGACAAGATCACCGAATGGGACAGTGCCCACGGTCACATATTCACTCAAGAAGGTGAGCTGGGGCTTACTCGGCGATTCACCTAATATCCCTAGCGAGCTAAGGCAAGCCTGCCGAACAGGAAATGTTTAGCCTAGTGCCTAATTTTCACAAGCAAACCCAACATACGCAACAAAAAAGGTTTCCCTACATAATTACAGTCCACTCACATGCTTATCTACCCATGGGTTCTCAGACTTCCCCAAGATATTGCAAAGTATTGGTCAAATTGACGATTTGCCTTTAAGAAAGTTGTCACTCTATGTATCATTAGGAAAAATCATGCAATCGCGTCAACACTAGGTTTCTCACACTTCACCCACATCAAATTTAACTAAGACCCACTAACTTTAAGAGCTCAATTCCAACATTCAACCAACACAATCAAGTATAGCAATTTCTAGGCAAAAAAAATTACTCAATAAATGGGCACAGTTCAATACAACCATTATGGTATTACCCAATGAAATCAAACAATCAAATGCATCAAATGGAATATAGACCATCTACAAAACACAATTTAAAGCTCAATATACACAAGGAAAATTGAAAACCAACCTCAACTAGAAGCAAAACTTGAAAATAAATGGTGAATAGAGTTGGATCAACGGCTTAAGCAAGAAAATGTACTACACGGACTCAAAAATCACACACTAAGGCTCTCAGGAACTCAAACAAAGTATTGAAAGAAAAAGGGGGAAAAGGCTCAAAGATTTTAAAGGGTTTTCTTTTTGAATTTGAAAAGACCCTTGCCTTTCTTATATCAGGCACACTCGGCGGTGACGACTAATGTCGTCGAGTGTGTTCCGCCGATCGCCAATTGTAGTTGAAGCTCGCCAAAGCTTCCTGAACAAACACCAAACCTGAAGGTGATTTGGCAGACCCGGTAGAGTTTGCATATTGCACTTCAGTGGATAGCCTTCTGGAGCTCAGATCACCGAAATGGACAGTACACTTTTCCATAATTTCTAGCTCAGAAAGTGGACAAGAATGAGTCCGCACAACTCCTTCGACGGATTGTCATCCCTGTTTTGGCATCAACTATTGTTCCTTTTCAGCTTTTTGACTTCTTTTCAACGTGCACTCACAACACACATTATTGAAAGTAATAAAACAAAAGTAAATGTTTGGTTTGTCTCCGAAGAAGCGCCTTATTAAATATTATGACACGACATATTTCCTATTTCCTCAACATTCATTTTCACTAGGTAATGTTACTTTTTTCCTTGGATTTAGATGAGTGGAGATCCGACACAATTTGTTTTCTAGATACTTGATAGACACTAAATCAGAGGTCACTGTTTGAGATAAAGTGGAGAAGTCATTTTTCAAATCCTTCAACACTTTGTCAAACCCTTCAAGCTTGTTGAAGATCCTTTTGAGCATTTCTTTGGTTTTGTTTCCTTCTGACCGAGTTGGGTCCTTTGGCTGTTGACAATCATGGGGAGCAACATATCTATCTTTGTCAGCCTCCCTATCTCTCTCCGATTTCCACCTTGGCAATCTTTCCAACTATTATCTCGATCCTTGTTCCAACCTTGGTTCCCACCTTGTCATTAGTACTTTGGGTGAGAGCCCCCAATTTGGTTTCCCAAATATTGAACTTCTTCATTGTATAGTGCCTCAAATTTGGCATAACCTGGGCACTGCCCACTATTAGTTCCAACTGCATTCACCGATCTAAGTCCATCTCTTATTACATATTTAGACAATAAATCAAGTTGGGTCATCTTTTAGGCCATGTTTTCATCTCGTTCATTGTCCTTCTTGATTTTTTCTTTGCTCATGCTCAATTGTAGAGTAGACACGTGATCTCCAGTATGTCATTCTTGGTTAACTTTGGTCATGTTATCTAGAAACAATGCAGCCACATCATACGGTTGTCTATTTAATCCTCCTCGGACTAACTGATCAGCCACAACATTATTGACTAAATCAAGACTACAATAGAAGTATTGCAACAATAAATTATCCGGAACACCATGTGTTGGATATTGCAAAAGTAGTTTCTTAACCGCAACAAAGTCTCATGTAGAGGTTCACCTCCAATGCGCTTGAATTTTTTTATTTGGGTTCCAAGTTTCACCATCTTTGAGGGGGGGAATGAATCTCTTCAAGAAAGCCTTAGTTAACTCCTCCCAAGAAATGATAGAGTCATTTGGCAATTCCGTCAACCCTCTTGTTGCGCCCGTCAACGAGAATGGGATTAACCTCAACCTTACGGACTCTTGAGATATGATCATGAACACAAACGGTCCACACACATCCATAAAATTTCTAAGGTGTTCATAAGTATCTTCATGAGCTAATACCCCAAATATTCCTCTTAGTTGGAGCAATTACAACATTGTTTTGGTTACATGAAACATAGCCCTCCCAACTGTGAGAGGTATACGGATAGCTCCCATGGTTTGAACAATATTCACATGCATATCATTTAAATCATCCATGTTGTCATTTTGACCATAGTGACTGTCGTTGTCACTACCATGGTCATTTATTATGTTAGAACTGTAAATCAGCCAACAACAACACACAACAACAATCTACTACAACTAAACAAATTTACAAACTGATTCTCAAAAAGAATTCTCAACCACCATTCCCTAGCAGCGGCGCCATTTTTTATAACACTCAAATGTACTCTTTAAAACCAATTAAAAGAAGACACCAGTTGTAGTTAATAAAAATACCCAACTAAGAGTCGGGGTCGAATCCCACATGGAATGGAATATCGTAGAGAATTCTATCAAGAAACATGGATTGTAAAATCATTCATTTGTAATAGTAAAAAATAGTGGGTAGAGGATTTCACCTATTTAACAAAAATATTTGGTTATCAATGGTCACAATTAAACTAAATTTATGGATAATTAATGAAGTTACAAGCAATCTAGGGGTGCAGGATTGGAAATCAATGTCACATAGGGGTAATTGTGCTGCTCTATAGTAATAAACATTCATGAATAGACTAGGTCATCTTCAATGACACTAATCTTCTTTTGATTTCATAGCATCCTTGCATAGAATCTCCTTCTGATCTCATCTATATGCCAATCTAAACAACCCAATACCTTACTATATTCTCTATTTCGATACAGAAATAGGGTAAATAGATCTGACCCATAACCTTTATTTTCCAGCAACTTGCAGACATCAAACCTAAATTGCTAGTATCAAACTAATTATCCACTCCAATCAATCTCTTTCGAGCATCGACTGAAGCTTAGAAGTAGAAATTAAGTCTGCAACCTTAAACCATAAGTTAACCCCATGCTAATTAGCCCAAATTCATGTATGAACAACAACAAAACAGAGCATAAAATAATACATATTACAATAACTCAACACCCTACCCCATAAGTTCACCCCTAGATTTTGGAATATTAGCCACCCATCACAGAAGCAAAGAAATTATACATTTTATGAAAGAAGCCATGGGTAACATGAAATTAAGCAATTACCAGCAAACCCACTTCGAATTCAACTTTAATTTGTAAATTTCAAGAATAAAGTTTAAAAACCCCAAAAACTGGAGAGTGTTTTTCACAAGGTAAAGTGTTTCTCTCTCTAGAATATTTTTTCTCTCTCTAAGCACTTCCAATGATCTCCTTCAATATTGGTAGCAGTGTTGATAACATCTTAGTGTTGGTCTAGATGAGATGGTAGATAACCCTTATTTTAAAGATCATAGTATGCTTTTTCCATGTAAGGTTTTAAGTGTGAGAAATATTGAAATGAGGCTTGGTTATATGTAGTATCTAGATGAGAGTATTTATTGCGCCCCTTTGTAGCAATTCATGATGTTTCAGCTGGTAGAGATCATGGGAAGACGGAAAATTCTTAAAAGTGTTGGTTACCTTGAATTTCATGAAGTGGGTATAGTAATAGGTTGTAACATCCCAAAATTTTTTAAGATAAGATTCAAGCCATTCTTTATGTGTGAATAAGATTTCACCGAGTGATTCCAAATTTTCTTAGATGTTATGGTCACAAACTCCCTAACATAAAGTTTTGTTGAAAACTTTCCTTTCAATTGAGTTTCACTATGAGATTTTTCTTAGGTAAACTTTAAAGATCATATCTTTTAGCACATAAAGAGTTAGGTGACCTATGAGTTATCAAATCGAAGATCTGTGAGTTCTCTTTCCAACACTGTTGAGTTTGCTAAATTCTGAGCTCATATGAAGGAGTTATGCCCGTTTGAGTGCAGCCTCTCTAGTTAAGGCTTTTTCATCCATTTTAAGAAGGGGTATTTTGGTATTTTCCTTACCCCACTAGCCTAACACGTTTTACCCACCCAAGTTAAGGGGTCTAATCAGACTAATTCAATTTTCATTCATTCTAAAAACGTTTAAGAATGTTAGGATAAAGTTCAAGAGGAGAAAAAAGGAGGTTTCAAGAGTTCTTCAAGACATTTGGGAAGTCACCAAGAACTTAGTTCTTTCGAGCTATGTAATCTTTCATAGTATTGGGTTTGTTCACCTCTCACCATCATGTAAAATTGTGCCATTGATTTGTTCTTGAAGTAGATTTATTGAGTTCTTGAGGTTTTAGCTTCATTCTTTATCAATGAAGTCTTGTTGAGTTCTTGAGGTGAGGGTCTTGCGAATGAGTATGGTTCTTGATGGATTTTGTGTGGGTTCTCATTAAAACGGTGTTTGGTTTATGAATCTAAGAGAATTTAGAGGAAGTCATTCGATTCTAGGTGAGATAGGGCTTGAAATTGAGCAAGAAAAGTTTGTCAGATTTTCTGGACACATGGTGGGGAGGCGCGCTGTCACGACCCGAGCCTACACCCTAGAAGTGGCCGGCACTCGAGAACCATTGCTGGTCCCCAAGCGAACCCTCATCCTAGCTGACTACAAGCGGAAGACTAACTCAAGCATACAAAAGCTTAAAAACTAAATAAAAATAATATATTCAACTCGCCCTAAAATAGGCAACTTAAATCTTTAAAACATTTAACAAAATAAATGAACAGACTTCTGAAACTCTACTGTCTATCTATGAAGCCTCTAATTGACAAAGATGGAAAACGGGACAAGACCCACGACATCCTGACAAAACTGAAAAGTAAATGAAATCCTCCGGATGCAAGGAGGCTCACCATAGCTAACTCAAACTCCATGTGGTATCAACGAAGCTCATGTTGATGACCCTGAATGCATGTATCTGCATCATGAAACGATGCAGGCCAAATGGCTCAGTATGTGGACTGTACGAGCATGTAAGGGGAATTCTAAAGAATAAACATAAGCTTGAACTTGATAAAAAGGAAACATACTTACCTCCTCTCAACTCACTCAACTAAACTCAACTCAAGAATAAGAAACATAGTTCAAC